>UXUI01008385.1:6428-21004 GCA_900576705.1 Enterobius vermicularis
CAAACTAAGCTTCTTTTTTACACAGCTCTTCTGAAATGCCAGAAATACCAATATAAGAAGAATTGCAGGAATAGTATTTTCCCACCAAACGTCACTTATTCTGCACCAGAAGTATCACAAAAAAGTGCACATTATCGCTTTGGCCAACTTAATTGCGTTCCCTAGTAGTTATCCGTATATTACTAAGCAAAAATGAGCGGATAAAACTCAGACTGAACAGCAGAGCTCCTCAACTAAACACAGACGTATAAAATCATTTATCACCAGAACCAATAACAACAAAAAAAATAAATACATAAAATCAATTAAAAATCATCGTCCTCTTCCTCGGCCATCTCTTTTGCAAATTCCAGCTCCTTAAAGCAGTATAATCAGTAAGTTTCAGCAACTTGATAGCAGTGAAATAACAGTCATACTTATACCATACCAAAAAGCAATTTTAAAGTAAAATTACCTGTTGTTCACGCGCACGCTGCTCTTCTATAGTTTCAACTTTAGCTTTGTTAACATTAGCTGGATATCTAAGCGCTTTAACCGCTTGATTGTGTAACTCCAAGCAGTAACTGAAACTGGTTGTCTTCAAGCAAAGGTCTTTACTGGGAACTTTAATATGTTTTAAAAAAGAAAAACAAAGAAATAATTAACAAAGTTATTCTTTAGGAAGCAACTACACGTAATATTCCCCAAAGTGTGCGTTTTAAAAAGCTCCTGAACGAAAATGGAAAGCTGTACCGTATACGGGCATCGAAGTGAGTTTGAGGCTCGGTCGTCCTATAAACATCTTCTCCTTCTTTCGACTGCATATATCGCTCAGAAACATCATTATCGAAAGTAATGACAGCTTCAATGCTCCCATCCTTTATAGCCTTAACAATATCCATACTGTTTAAAAAATGCAGTAAAAAAGAAGCAGGTGAAAAAAATTTGAAAAAATACAAACCTTCGCGACTAAGTACTCCGCCTCATGATCGCTATGTAATGAAAGTTTCTTGCCAATGTCGTGGATGGAAATGCAAGAATATGCAGTACTTATTTGACGCAAAGCAGTTTTTATAACATTTTGACGAAGGCGTACAATAAGAGTAAAAGTTTCATCAGGTTCAAACACACGCTTTGCATACTTGTCCAGAACTTTGTTGAACTTCAGCAAATCTCCAAGACGTACAGCTAAATCAGTTTATAAAATTTATGGTCTTAACAGTTGCACTTGAAGGATACTGTAGAACAGCTTTCTATAACATACAAAAAAATAACCTTGTGTCAGCTCTAAATATGGCGCTAAAGTTCTTCTGTGTATAGGCTGGCGGAAAATAGTTCTTTCAGGTATTTCTCCTTGCAAAAGACTGATTACAACAACCCACTTTTGAACCTGTCAGATAAAAGAAAAATCAACTGCGGTCAAGGCGAATTAAAGCTGAATTCTTCGAAATGAAGTAGAAAAATCAAAACAAACATTTTGTTTGAAACCTATAGCAGAGTCTTGGGGAGCCTTCCTAATCGCTTGCTGGAAATAACCGGCAGCAGCAGTATAGTCAAGCTGCATTGCCTTGATTCTTCCCTGGTAGTATAAAAATCGTGCAAGATCATTATTTGAAGCACCTTCAGGAAATGTTACCTGGAAGAAATAGAAAAAATCTCTCTCACAAACCCCATAGCAAAGATGCTTCAGAAGAAAAATGAGTAACTCCAAAACATTCAAAAGAAACCTTCGAGACTAGTTTAGCTGCTGCCTGATATTGTTTGCTTAGCAAGTACGAACGTAAAAGGCAGACTATTAAGACGGCCTGGGAGTCGCTTTGCCTTCGTAATGTAGCAGTTCTGAGATGGGCATTCAGAAAACTGCAAAACAGCGACAGAATATCCGCCTACTCTCAAAAAATTAAGAGGAGAACAAAAACTGTGTAAAAATTTTTAAAAACTAATTGTTGAAGTGTTCGCTTACGCCCTCAAATCTTTCAATTTTCCTGCTTTCTCGTATATTAAACAAAGATAAAAGAAAGCTTTTGCGGCTATTGGATCTAGAGTCCTTTTATCACAAACATCGATCCTTGCTATTAATGACTCGACACTCTAAAAAGCAGAGAAAAAATTTGAGCTCCATTATTTAAAAAATAAAAAAAAAAGTTTTAAAGACTTGAAGTAGATGAAAAATAATGAAAAATGTACCTTCTCTGCAGTACTCCATTGTTCATGATCCACTAGATAAAGAAGAACTAAAAGATGCAAATACAATTCTACTTCTGGATTTCCCACAAGAACGTTAGAACCATACAAACGACGAGATGGTCGTGGAGACCGCCCTCCTTTACCACAATCAATTTCCATCTAAACAATTTTCAAGGCTTCAGCAAAATATTTAGTGACAAAATTGAAAATGTTCCAACGTGCTCTACGAGAAGACTTACAGGAGTAACGGCTGCAGAAGACGTGGAAGGTGGTAACCAACTGCATAACTTTTCACGAGCCACAGCCTGCCCAGATAGCTGGGTAGCAATCAACTTATGCATTATGTTTGGATTTATCTGTTTCCGAGTTTTTGGAAGCGACTGTATCATACGCGACAGAACATGCATTTCGCCTCTGTCAAGTTGATTGCACCACTCTTTTAAAGCTAAAAAAACTCTTTTAGAGTCTGGCTTACGGATCAGGAACATCCGCGAACATTATAAAGAAGTAAAGAAAATGATACAATTGCAACTAACTTTCAAAAGTTATGGCATCTAAATCAGGCGCCTTCTCAGGTTCTGCTGCTTTATTTTTCTCTTCCTCCTGTTTCTTTGGGCTGTCATCATCAACTTCCATCTTCTCCACCATATTGCCCGCGTCCTGAAAATCTGGTCGGTAACGATGGGCTTCCAAAATGAACGCCGTTGCTAACACATAAAGGTGTCATCAGCAGCTTAACTTCGCGGATGAAAAGCAAGTGACAACTGCAGAGTACTTTTTCCAAATAACCACTGATAATATTTTGCTCAAAATTAGACGTATAAGACATGTCTCGTTTTTCGCAAAGAACCGTGTATAAGCAGGAAAAATGACTGCAAAGCATCTTTATCACTTAAAACACTTTAAAGTGAACAGTCGTTGGAACAGAAGACAATACAAAAAACGGTTCGAATTGGAAAATCCTTTTCAGAAAGAAAGATTCGCTTTTCAGTTAAAAAAAAACTATCCCTTCATTACTTTCTTCGATCTCAGTAAATCTAACTTTGGCAAAATGCCAACCGGTGTTTTGATACTACTTATTTACAAACAGCTCAATAGTCTCGAAAAAAGATTACACAAGGATTTTCGTTGTAATATTGAAATTTAGGAAAATACTTTTCTGAAAGAATTTTTTGCGGGAATCAAGTGGTTTTCGGGTGTCGAAATAAATGTTCTTGAAATTAGTTCAATTGCATCTGGCGACGACCGGGAAGTGTTCGTGGTTAAATGTTCTAGATAAATGCCTGAACAGTAATCAGTTAAAGTTATTCTTGGTTCGCTAATCAGATATGTTTTTCTGGGTGCCATAATCAATGTAGTATCTGTATCATCGATGATATAAAGCGTAACAATTTCTGGCATAGCCAAAAGTATTCGTACGCCTGGTACTAACAGGTTTGGCAAGTGTATTTTTTGCAAGAGTCTTCAAACACTTAATCTTGCTTAGAAGTGTCCGATGGAATAAGGGAGTCATCAGTTTTTGTTGACCACGAAAAATAATTACAGTCGGATGCGGTTTATGAGTTTAATAATTTATTTCTATTGAGATTGATACTCTGATAATATTGCAGTCGTTAGGTTGCTCTTTCTGTATATGTTGTTGTTCCCGTTTCTAATAATTTAACTTCATATTAACTGCTTCAGTCAATATTTTGTTCATCGATTGCACAATATTGTGATATATTTGCCATACTTGCAAACAAGCCCATCTTTCGTTCTCTGCAAACTGTCGTAAATGTTCGTGAAGTTTCATGAGTCACGTTTACTTCTCTTTAAAAAATCATCACTTCAACCGACTGATTCCTCATAAATTTACCTCTGTTGAAATGTTTGCTAGTATCCACATGTTTGACAAAAATGCATCTTATTGTGGCCCTTGGCAGTATGCTCGTTTTAGCGTCAAACAGCTGAATATTTCAAAGCTAAGTTAACTTCTGCTTATATTTAGTTTTAGGGTTGAGGAAACAATTTGGTGGTAAAGTTGCCGCTGGATTAATGAATGGCTGGGTCAAAATTAGAGATGAATCAGACCAGCTGTTCACAAAAGGCAACCGTAACTTTAGCAAGTGTTATATCAGGATTGAGAGAGGTAGAAAATTTTTTTTTAATTTTATATTTTTTCAAACCATATGGAAAGATGTTTAAGATGTCTTTGCCTGCCTGGAATTTATAAAGAATTTTAGATTTGTTATTCACACAATATTTTTTTCAGGGTGACTCCTCAGCTGTTGCAACGTACCACAAACTATGTAGGCAGTTGGACGAGATAGAAAACTGGCTACCCGAAAATATAACTGATTTTCTGGAACAATTTATAAATATCAGTGATATTCTGGATGCCAGCTGCAAATTAATTGTTGAAAAATTTGCTGTAAGCCTTAGCTAGAGAATCATTTCATTATTTTCTTATTCTTCTTAAAATGGTGACCATATTCTTAAAACAATGGTGTTGCTCGTGAAGCTTTGTTATCGTTTTTTCAGGGGCTAGGGTGGCACGTTGTTCCTCTGCAAGTGCGAAAACGTTATGTAAACATGCTGCAGAAACTAGCAGTTCATCATGTCTGTCACACTGAAACTTTAATTTCTTGTTTTGTTTCAAATCTACTGCCTAAAGTACGCCCTCTTATTGCCGAGAAAGGTAACCTTTCAAAATTTTTTTTTTAGCGTTACACGTGACAAATATGCAAATCCCAGCTTTTTAGATGTTGGAAGTAGTGACTGTTCTACATCTGTTCCATGCCAGTTTGAAACGTTACTCAGCGAGGAGGAGCAACTTGATATATACGATATGGCATTTGATGCCATTAAGTTTGTTATCAATTGTTTTCCAATGTAAGTTAAAAGTATCGTCTTTTTCAAGATATCTTTTTCTCAACATTTATTAACCACTTTTTGAAAACTATTTTACAGCGCTTTGTACTTTAGGACTGTGCACTTGTTGGAAGAATCTTTGCGGTGGAGATTTCCACATTCTTCAGCACCATTGCCGCGATATGAGGCATATCTAAGAAATATACTTCTTATTTACGAATTTGCAGTCGATATTCGCAGAGAACTGTGGAAACTTTTACTGGAAAACATAGCACAACTAGATGTAAGTTGCAAAAAGTGAGCACAAGATTAGGGCTCCAACTCTAAATTTTTTCATTAAAATTTGATTTTTCTGGAAAATAACAGTGTTTCATTCAAGTCAATTTTGTTTTATTTGCAGTCTGTTATCTCGAAAAAAATTGCTTCCAACATGAGTAACCAGAACAATTTTAATGCGAACGAAGCCTATGAGGTTTTTCTTTTGGTTAGTTAGCAATTTCCTATCGATTTTGTTATGTGTAGGTTCAGCTTCTAAATCAGCTTTTGCCATTTTTCTCAGGCGAAACTTGTTGTGTAACTTCTTTTTTGGTTTGTTTGTGTTGTAGAGTTTCTGGTATTTGTAGGATGAGGAAAGTGAACGCTGGAATGAGAAATTGGCAGTAGAAAGTATAGAGCTGGAACAGAAACTTGATACCTGTTTATGTCTAATATTTGCTCAAATTTCTAAGAAGCATCATCGTGAAATTCCACCAGAGATTGGTAATAACTTCCTTGAAAACATTCGGCTTTGCGTACAAATGGAATTCGCTTTGCTGCTTTTTTACTAGGCCATTTAAACTTTTAGCCCCGATAGTGAAGTGGACTGATAGATGTATGATTCAAAAAGACATTTACTTCCACATTCGTGACGCTTTTGAAACATGGTTTTTAACGTCTCCTGGATTGAAGTGCGCTCCATTTATCATGCTTTTCTTACTTAGTTTGGATGAAGTGAGTTTTCCGCGTATATTTCTGTAGTTTAATAATTGAGCTTTTGGTAGCAGTTACTTTCTTGAGCATGACTGTTTTTTTTCTTTTTATCGTCGTCATGTTTTAGAAATATTTGAACAATTTCACTGGTTGGTTATGGAATTTTGTCCTTTCGCCTAGTCAGTCTCCAAATGACTGGAAAAAAGCGCATTCCGCAGCGTGTTATTTGGGTGGCATTTTATCAAGAGCTAAGTTTATTGACTTCAGGTTACTTTTATCTTACAATCTTTCTGCTTCTGTTGTTGTTGCATTTAATTTCTACTTTAAGTAATTCCTACAGCTCAGCCTATAAAGGAAATGTTCATATTTGGGTTTTTTTATTATCGCACTGGCTGGTAATAATTGGTTCGGTTTGTGTGTTTTGTGTAGTCTCTCCAGTCTCTGTTCGGAATTTAAAGCTGGAAATTAACGGAAGCAGCTGGGCTAAAGCTACAAATTTTGATTATATTCACTCTCTAGCCAGACTATGCACTGTGGTGGGACTTCTGCTCTAATTAGTTGTTGCCGGCAAAGTCTAATATTTTAAATTTTTGACGAAGTACGATTTCAGAGTGAATTTAATTGGGCAGAAACTGACCAAGGCAGTGGTGAATGAACTTTTTTTCGATTTTTTTGTTTGAGAGTACTAGTAAAAAATTCTCTACATTTGGGTCAAAGTGTAAAACTAAATATATTATTAGCGGTCAGGACTTAGAATATTTTTTTCACAAGTTCTGTTTTCTTATTAGGAAATGTTTGTTATAAATAATTTTTTTTTAATATTTCTCCTGAAAACTACTGTCTTTACAGTTAAGTTTTGAGTGACACTTGTGTTTTTTAAGCTTAATAGAAGAAAAAATAAAGCGGTTATGAAGGGTTTCATTTGGCAGGTTCTTTACAGTTTTTGTTGTTGAAAGTACCGAAGAAATTATATTCTTGGCAAAACAGCAGTCCAACCCTGTTGATATGTCATTCACTTTGCCTTGGCTATTTTAATCGGGGCATGGTTTGACACTGGTCCTAACAGGAGTACATAGGGGTGTTATTCAAAATGCATGCTGTAGATGAATTATTTATTGTCTCGTTTATTGCACATCTTTTAGTCGAGAGAAGCATGGGTGTGAAACGGCTGGACGTATGATTTTGCTCTCTCTTTTTTACTTTTTTATTGGGTCAAAAATTTGGAAGGTTTAGGTTTGTTTATAAAACAAAGAGTAGAAGAAACTGTTTCCGTCTTAGCACAGTACCCTGAGTCAATATCCAAACCTGTTATATCCGGCACGTTTATTTATAGGTTTTTCTTTGGATGGCTGGAAAGAATGGCAAAGTGGTGTAATCACTATGTCGATGAGGTAGTTGGTGGTTCAGCAGCTGCCAGTGCTGGAACATTACGACACGGCGTTTTTTATGCTGTTTGTCAGGCATTATTGCTTGCCTTTTCATTTCGTTTTAGAGAAGTAGTTAAACAAGAAGGTGTGTTTTACTGTATACTCGTTTATGCTTTTTTTGCTCTCTGCTTCCTGGCGTCAGTACAGATTTTCTTGATTTTTTTTCATTAATAAGACTCAGAGTATTTTAATTGTTGCTTGCGGGAACCGATTTTGTTTTGATTTTTTATTGTACACTTCACATTTTTAACAGAACTTGAGAATGTACGACATTGGGGTCTTGGTCATATTATCCATTGCACGTTACAGCCATTGCAGTACATCAATGCTACAGTTGCTCTGAACTTTGCAACCATCAGCAGGTTTGATTGCAGTTGTTTATGTCATGTTTTTTTTTTTGATTTCTAGCTAGATAATGGCGATTTTTCACATGGTTGGTTTTAATTCGTAACCTAGAATTGCAACAGAATTCTTTTTTCAAATGTTTTTTTTCAGTGGCTTCAGAAAATAGCTTTTCAGTCAGTGGGAAATTTTCCGATTTTTAGGTCACTTCAACTGGTGTATTGCAATCATATCCTTCCAGCAAATTACGATGATATCAATATACCGTTCGAACCTTTCTTTCCATTTGAAATTTTCTATTTGAAGCGGTACTTTTTTGTTTCTTTTTTTCTTACAAGTTTATAGTTCCTGCAGGCTTTTTTTTTCATGTCATGTGATCAGTTTTTGGAGAACTTTTAGGTCATCCTTATTTGTGCAAAATTTGACACTGCAGTTTTATCCAATAGTTGAAGAAAATTGCGAAAGATGGCGTCGTCGCAGTGGTCGTTACAACTCGATATCTTCTCAAGATAATTTTGAACATGGTTCCTTGGAGTTCCTCGAGGACTTGAAACGTGATAAAGATCTTATGAATGGTAAGCTTTATAAATTGTGGTACAGAATAGTAACTTACAGTTCTTTTTTTTATTTTCCAGTTAAGGAGTTATAATTTTTCGATCATTAGCTGTGGTTTAAATTTTATTTAATTGATGCTTGTTTGGTAATTTGGTAGTAACTTAAATTCTTCTTGAAGAAATTTTTTAGACAGTTGTCGAGACATATGGCCGCTCGTACGTTCTCCAGATTTTGAGTTCTTATGCTCTAAACATTCTCCAAAAGCTGGGGCGTTTACACCGTCCTCAATCATGGATATCAGTTAAAGATCTTTGGTACGTGCACGGTTTCTCTGCAGTGGATGGAAGTTTGTAACTACCGTTCCATACAGTTGAATAACGAATACTGTTGAATTAAGCTCTTATTTTGAAAAATAGGGTTTAGCATGGCATTAGTGATTGCAAATTCTAGCGTTGTCAGAAGCTTTAAGTCTCTTTCTCTTCTGTTTTTATTTTGTGAGGTCTCTTCCTCAGCTTCTTGTTGATTTTTTTTTTGTTCTTTATAATGGGCTGCGTCTCGGCCGTCTTTGAAGATTGGATTTCTACACGTTGTTACTTTTTTCTTACGGAACGTTGTCTTAGCCTGATTTTGTTGAATATTGGTTTCTACTGCGAAGTGTCTGTAGAATATTTCCGTATTTCCACATCGTTGTTGCAGTCTTGTTGCAGTTTTACAAATAATTTTACAGTTTGGGCTAAAAATTTTAAATTTATTATTTCTCGTTTGTTGTGATTTACTGTACCTATCGTCCTTGTTGCGTTTATAGCCAGATACAGTTATATTAAGACAGCAAGTTTCACGCTACTTTCTGAACCTGCTTTGAGGCAATCTTGTTTAAAGGTTAACAAATGAGATGGTGAAATATGAGAAATTTATTTTGATTATCAGATCTTGAACAAAGTGCGTATGAAATAAGCGAGTCTTATGTAAATTTTGATTTTGTATGCGAAATAATGAATTTAGAAATTATAAAAAAAAATGAATTCTGTTACTTCAGGTATTCTTGTTTGTTGTGTATTTCCATAAGTTATGCTAAAACTACTTTCGGTGAACAGCAGGTGGTTCATGAATTATTGGAGAGGTTGGACTGTTTAGTTGTATTGTGGGAACTTTGGCGGGATTAACCGCTCTTAATAGCTTAAGCAAGACCATTTCGACGGGGATAGTCCGGTTGCTGCGATTGCATATAGTGAGGATTGAAAGGCAATGCCGGAAAGCTATCGACAGGAGAAAGTCGTTAGCCTTGAGCTAACGCTCTCCACGGAAAGAGTTCGTGTAGTCCCAAGTGACGTTAGGCCCAGTTCTTTTAGGTGCTTCCAATACTGGTCAACATCGAGCCCTTCCCAACTGGCATTCTGTAGTCGATCAAAGTACCTAGAACAGTGCGGGGAAATTTGCCATATTGAAATTGGGGTGTTCGGAATTCACGCTTGGAAACAGCGGAAGGAAGATTCAAGGAAAGGCTAATGATTGTGAGTAAAACCTTCTTAACAAGCGGTCCTGGACACGTTGCTCAGTTTCCGTTAATTTGTCTGTCTGTGAGATTTGTACGGCTTGAAGTACCTGTTCTGTTGAAGCCATACCAACGCAACAGGTAGAAATGCCAGGGAAGTTTACAGCGTAATGGAGTGCAAGTTTTTCTAGCGCCACTTTTTTGTCCTGTAAGAGGAAGAGGTTGTAAACGTTGTAGTTGGTGTACAAAGGTTTATTTCCACATCAGTTTAAAAATTTCAGCTGTTGAATTTGACTTCTGGCTCGATTTTTAATGCTGGTGGTAGTTTTCTGTTTTTTTGAATTTGTAGAAAGTGACGTTTCTTTGAATATTGACTTTTGTCATTTCTTTCTTGTGTTGTAATTTTCTATCTTAATTTAGAAGCTAAATTTTAGTGATTTTTTAGCCTCTATATTCCTTTTTGTCATGTAGAGTCTTCCAGAAAATTTCTTTCAGAGTTTTCTTGGAGGTTTTATATTGCAGCTAATATTTGATATTTTACCCTTAAACTAAGCAGAAAATATTCAAGGAGAGAAAGTTTTTTCTCTGTCGATACTCCTTTTAAACTCAAGAATTGACCTGAGAAAAGTATTAGGCAGGAGAAGTTTTGTTAGGAGAAAGAAATTTTGAAACATAAATGAACTCTTCGAAAATGAGTTTTTTGGCATTTTTATTCTTGCATTATAGCTGTTCACTTACCGTACAGTAACGTGCGGCAGTAGCGCAAGTATCTTTTACTGCTTGTAATGCTGGATGCCATAACGGAGGTCCCTGGGTGGTAAGCAAACCCATCGACAGTG
Organism: Enterobius vermicularis; assembly: GCA_900576705.1. Taxonomy (NCBI): domain Eukaryota; kingdom Metazoa; phylum Nematoda; class Chromadorea; order Rhabditida; family Oxyuridae; genus Enterobius; species Enterobius vermicularis. Next base: position 17,069 of record UXUI01008385.1, read on the forward strand.
GTGAGGCATTGATTATTCCAATACCTTTTGACTGAAATTGTAGTGTGTCAAAGATAATAGAGAATTGAAAATTTAATTTTTAAATGGGTGTTCTGTCATGGAATTTGCTCTTCTAAAGAATTCGGTATACAAGGAGGAGGACTAGTAGGTAAATACAAACTTCAAAAATTTTGGAAAATTCTCCCAAAGTATTGTCATTTAATGTTCCTCTGCAAAAGGTCATAATGACGTCTATGTTGACTGGAGATTTCTCCAGTACGTATCTGTAACATTTAATATGAGCAGAGGAGGTTACAAGGTAATTGGCTTTTAGTGTATTTGAAATTGGTGGAAATAAAATGATACTAATTAGCTGAAAATTACGCAAGTTTTCTGAGCGAATATCCAACTAAACCGATGTGACGTATTCTACCGGAACGTTGAGCCATTTTAAGGGCTGGTAGAGTTTCATTTAACAAGACGCGCTTGTGCAATTCAAATTCGGTGTCATGGATCTGAAAAGTAGTCTATGGGGGTAGCGAATATTCGGATGACGTTCCATATTTACGGCTTTCTGTCGTTGTAATTTTTTATTCTTAGCAATGAGTAAGACTGTTACTTGCAAAAAACAGATATCGGCATAAGGTAGGCGAAGTCTTTTGAGGCTTCTAGTTAGTGAGTGTAATATAGTGTCGGCTCGGTAGTCAAAAGCTCGAGCAAAATCTAGTTCAAAACGACCAACTACCACCGATAAAAAATAAGATTTTCGAGGGAAATACCTAAGCGCCTAAAAAGCATTGCATAATAGCCATTTGCAATTGGCAAAAAAAACTCAGAAACTAATTAGTTTATATCATAAATTTATCAAGTAGAATGAAATGAAGCTAAATTAAGGCTACGGAAACTTTGTAAACCCGTGAACCTTGCCAAGTATTTGTTCTGACCTCGTCTGCCCATACCAGTATCCAGTGTCAATTAGATTTATCCCATTTAGTAGTGCTGTTGCAATCAGTTCTGAGGTTAAAGATTCTAGTTTACCAAAATTTCCTCCAATAGGGCCACAACCTGAAGAAATTTGAAACATTTCAATTTGCATAATTAAGGTGTTATAACACGTAAACTAATGGTTGCGAAGATGTTTTTGATCGTTAAGAATATTTACTTTTAGTTACGACATTTTCGTTGTGTATCAGAACTGCTTTCAGAAGGATTTCTAAGCAGTCCTACTGTTAAACTTTTGATGACTTGACAATACATTAAATGATAACTTGCTTATGCTTCTGATTAAAAGAAGCACTTTTAGAAATGGTTTGAAGTGACTTGATATTTAGCACTAATTGTGTTACAGTTATTGTTTTTTGATTACCAGTTAAAAAAATCAGTTTTTATCTGGTAAAAGCAAAATTCATCGGGACATATAACTGTTATAATTTATAAGAGTGAATGTTGTAACTTATACACATATTTTAGAATTTTTTAACAGAAGTAAATGTATCAATTTTAACACCCACCAAGTTTATCCTATCGAAATGATAATATTCATTTTTTGCATAGAATACTTCTAATAAAATTTTTCACGTATTGTCTGTTGGTAGCAAATTGAGGTAATTTTTCAAAATTGCCATTAGATATACTTGCAAAATTTAATGAGTAAAGAGCGCTAACCTAATGACACTTTTGAAACGAACATATTGGTGTTTCCAAGTTGTCGATATTGCATTTTTCGTAAAATTTTGTCGTCATGAAAATAAGGAATGTAAGTGCTGGGGAGACCATCTTTAAGGCCGCTCTAAACGTAATACGGTAAGAGGTTCTGTATTACTTTTTCTAGTTTAAAGACACTGTTACTTGTAAGATAGCAGAAATGCATAGTTCTTCATTTCATAATTGGTTCTGTCAGATGCTTTGAATCTTTTTTCATTCAAATCTTACTGGTGCTGCGTTACGTGTCGTCAATTCATTGGAACGTAGTGCCGATAAGGAGCCCAGAAGAGGATGGGGCTCACAGGAAGCCGACCGTTTTGGATACTGAAAATCTTTACTGTAATTTCGCCCAGTTTTCAAACTATTTTTCTGCGTCATCTAAATGCAAGTTCAGTTCTCTGTAATAAAGTTTAGGCTGATTGTTGCCACCACATATTTCTCGATCAGATGTCAAACTGGGTTAGAAAAATAAATTAGTGTTTAAATTCATAACAAATGACTGCAGACAGGTTTGCTAAAAAATTTTTTATAGAAAAATTATTTGCATTGTTATGGTTGGCCTTTCACAATTAAGTTTGTCGGATAACATTCAACAACTTTTTCCTTTGATTTTCGATCTTTGTACAACATATATGTTGCCTTGCTTCCATCCCTAATGCTGTAAAACAACAACTATACGCTACACTGCCTGAACAACGTCACTAAATTTATAATCTAATTCGTTAATTACACTAAGGCAGGTCTCAAGAAATCAAAATCTAATTCCTGTTTTTATATTGCTTTAGTTTATTGTCATGGTCGCGATATTTTTTCTTGTCCACATTGACCATACTCACTGATATATGTAATTAGTAATATTTATTTTGATATAATCAATTGGCACAGTTAAACTGGTAGAATAGATGCTTTTTTTGCCGTTTTACAGTGGCAAAAGAATAAATATCTAAATGAAACTAAATAAGGACAATGAATTCAGTCAGAAACAAAATTATAAAGCAAAAAAATTGAAAAAGTTTACCTTTTTAAAAGATAATTCATTGGTATTCTTCCTGAAATCAATGTCTAAAGGATATCCGCGAAGCCCTGTCATCGTATGGGATTGAGTATTCCGTATACTGGTGTGCATCTGCATCGGAAATTTTGTACTGTTTAGCACATTATTTGATTCAGGTCGTATACCAATTAAGTACTGTAGTATACAAAATTAGAGCATAAAAATAACTTAAATTAGTAGTTCAGAATTTAAAAACAGATAAAATTGAAGCACTGGAAAGTCACATCAATTGAGTTTGGAACTGTGACGAAAATTTGGACACCAAAACTTCTGGTGCATTGTGGTACTTGAGAATAAATTTGGTAAGAATACGAATGGCAAACAATGGTAATTCTTTATGCATGCATGAGATGTCAGTCAGTTTGAGTACTTCAGATGAACAAATCTTCAGTGACATCATTCTTTACTCATTAATTTTTATGTTTACCCTATCTGTAAATTTGTCGTTTTTATTGCTCTTTTTTCTTCCTAAGCAAACTCTATTTATATCTTCAAAATATCATGCAATTATTATAGATAACTTCATTAAGCTTTGGAAGGCTAATGACGTTTTTGATGCTTTGAAATTTTGAATACACTTATAAACAAATTTTTTTTTTTTCTTTCGCAGTTATGTTCCGCTATTGTTGACTAAACTTTCAACGATATTCGTGAACATTTAGAAGTACTCAAAAAATAAAAGAAGAGTTTTTAAATAGTTTTCAGCTAAAAGCAACAGTTCAAGAAAATTATAAGCTTTTTTTCCTCCTCTGCATTAAAAATTGCTAAAATTTTACAGCCAAAAGATTGCATTATCACTCTTTTGCATCGATTAATCGTTTAACTTTATTTTAAACAATTGGCATTTGTTCTAAAAGAAACCAGAAAAAAATTAAAACAATTAAATAGCTCAGCTTTAAGGTATTTCCAAAAAACTTTTAAGTAGGTTCAATAAAATTGATGAAATAAAAAATGCTGTTTTTTAAATGTGGATAGATGGTTAAAAAGTATGTTATTTGTAACATATTTCTCGCAACTTTTCTTTGTATTTATTAGATAATTTGAAGAAATCAAATATCAGTTTACGCTTTCTGTGAAATCTATAAGTACATAAACTTTTCTGCAAAGTCATCTGCAAAACTTGGAATTAATATTTTATTCGTTTTGATAAGTTGAATTACCTCTTCTGTTGAATTATCAGAGTTTATGCTTTTTTTTTT
>UXUI01008386.1:10003-24897 GCA_900576705.1 Enterobius vermicularis
GAGGAGAACGACACTGTAGAAGAACTATTCACATCAGAAACCAAAATCATTAACTGCAAGTGAGATCCTCTTCAACTTTACCTCAGTCCGCCAGATTAGGTTTATCTACCGCTGCCGCAGCAGTGATAAAATACTACACTTAGAGGTATGACATAGTACTCATCTTCTTTCGCTTTTCCGCAACAATGCGCAAATGCGCAAAATGACACAGAACAGCCCAGCTTTCTTGTATTTTTCGGGTCTAATGGAGGTTCAAAAAAAAAAAAAACAGGGGGTGTAGATTATGCCAATGTAAATGTAATTGCAGATTTTCTAAAATGTTTTAAAACAAAATCAATTTGTTCCTCCAAACTTTGATGTTTTTACGAAACTAAACCGTGCAAAACAAGCCGTGTTTATCAAAGTACTTCGTGAGAAGGTTTCCAGACTAAAATTGCCGACCAAAAAAATGTTAAGTACTTGTCAACAAATTCCAGGTAATTTTAAGTAGAAATCCTTTGGTGAATATGAGCAAAATTTGCCAGTATTTAAATTGTCTTTGATTATAAATACATGCGTTATGTGCTAAGAACTAGTTAGGCGTCTCAACAACCTCACTTAATTTTTTACTTTAGTTAAACAAAATATATAAATTATCGAATAAATGCTTTTGTGAATTATCATTCGTTATGAATTTCTTCCATTCCGGACCTCGACTACTAGTATTTTATTAAATGGCTTATTATATTGCGAATCTCGAATGAAAGTTATATTCACGTAATAGGGTACTCATCGTGTCACGTCAAGGTTTCTGTCTCTTGATAGCGCCTGTTTTTGACACTTGAATTATAACGAGTGGTTTTAGCGGTGTCCGCTTACAACTGAGCTTGTCCTGTCTAGTTAAAAATTTTTGTAATGAGTTCCAAATTTTCTCTGTAATTCTCTCATTTAGATCTGGAAATAAACGCTATTTTTTTGGAGCTCTATATTGAGCTGAATTGCAATTCGATTTTTTCTTGTAAAGTATTTACTAAATTGTTGTTACTCATATTTTTCCAATTTTATCCGGAAGGCGAAAAATCACCGTCGGTCGTCCACTGATTTACACGGGATCACGCAGGCCGGCAGGGAATTACTTGTCGTAAAAGCGCATCACTTAGCTATCAAAAAGGATAAAAGTGGTATGTAAGGCGTGTAATCGCGTTTTTTTGAAAGACAATAAGAAGCTTTTATTTGGTTAGCAGAAAAAGCCTATCGACAGAACTAATTGAGTTTTTTTCTACACTGAGACACGCTAGCCGAGTGACCACTGCTTTTTCGCTCTATTTGTTTTAAAACGCTGTATTTTTTTAACTTTTGTGATTTTCTAAGATGAGATTCCAACCTTACAAGTTGGTTGTTTCTTGAATTTTGACCTATTGCTTGATGATACTGTACTCTCATTTTATTACGTTTCTTTTAATTTTGGGTTGTTTGGTGTGCTTTGCATACTTAATGTTCTCGTGGTTCCATACTGTCTCTATTTTGTTGTCTTTCCCTTTGGATGACACTAATCGACTTAGAAACTATTAATAAATACTGCTGCAACAGTATTTTTTGATTGCTTTGCAATACATATTTAAGGTATTATTTATTTCTGTAAATATTTAAAGTTTCCGCAAACAGAGGGAGCTAAAGAATTCGATGTCGCAAGTATTAATTCCAGCTCTTCTGTTACCTACATTAACTTTAAAAACGGTATCTTTGCTTTCCTTACATATATTACAAGAGTTTTATAAGGTTGTTCCCTTCCACCAATTATTTCTCCTCCTCTCTCTCTCTCAGCTAGAAACAGCTTTTTTTCGCCCTTCCCCAACCCTCAACATCTTTTTTTTTTTATTATTATTTCTCGCGTTTTGACGGAGCTCCGCGCGAACAGCCTCTGAAGAACACCTGTCATTATGGCAGATACGGCTTCTTACTGTTGCTTTTAAAAGTACCAGCACTATGCTAACAAACTGACAAATTTTTTAATGCTTCATTAGTGATATTTTTCACCTCCTTCACCCTTGCTTTCATAAAGATAAACAAGTTAGACAGCAACTTTTTTGAATCAAAAACAAACGGAAATTGCTAAACGGCCTGCCTACACCAACGATTAAGAAATGAGGATGAGATATTGCTCGTTTACAAAGTTATGAGGAAGTAATCTGTGCGTCCAAATCAATGTTCTGTTCCTTTCTTTTCATAAGCAGTGGATACAGTACGTGCTAAACTAGCAAATTTATATAACATTTTTATTAAAACTAAATTTTTTAGACCATTAGACGAACAAAAGATCAGCCCAACAAAAATTACCAAAGAGGCTTCATTACCACTTGTTCAAGAATAGCTAATCACCAGCGCTGATCAGTTCTTGTTTTCTCACCATCTCAATACTGCAGTCCCAATGATACGTTCGTTTAAATTCCTGAAACTGATCCCAGTGATCCGTTAAAATTTTCAGAATCAAGTAACAAGATTTCACCACTGATTCTGCCATTAAAGCTATGATTGTGACTGTACACATTTCTGAGTTTGCACACAGTATTACACGTTCTTAAATCAACCCCATTACCCGCAACTGCATATTGCAAAGCCCTCATCTCTGTCCTACACCACTCTTTTTTCTCCCTAATCTATCCATTCTGGCAGATTATCTATTGTATATAAAACACAGAGACAAACCACCCGTATAAAACCACTGCTGTATCGCAGTAGCGTAAACAGTAAAAAAAGTTGTATTCTAAAAAATCTCCACAAATTTGTGAATAGCAGTACCACTAATGAATGAATCGTAACAGTAATGTGGAAGTGTGGCAATTATAAGGTTTTTCCGCTGTTTCTCAAGGAACTTCCCTTAATTACTGAACGGCACAACTGTGTTCGTCTTCTTTTGAATTTAGCAAATAAATGCCGCAAATTTTAAAAATCCGCACAGACAGAGAAATATGACCCGTACAATTTCACAGGTGATTAAAATGTGACGATTAAGCGCAGCTAAAACCTATTTAACATATATCCCTGCAGCAAAGTGCGTAACCAGTATATCGTCAGTTCCCAAAGATACCTGTTTAACACACACACCTCATAAACAATGCAAAATGAATAACGAAAAAAACTGAAAAAAAAAATGAGATGTGAGAAACTAAAATGCTATCCAATTTATTTATAAAACTAGCTGGAGTAAAACGCAAAATGAACGATCATCACAATCAGTTCTCGAAATATGGCAGAGATCAAATTAAAAAACCTGCTTTTTTCATGCGAGAAGGAATATGACCTGACGACAGGACACTAAAGGACAAACGAAAAATTGCTTCATATTAAGGCGTACTTTCCTAGAATGGTTACTCATCGGTGATCATTTAGCACTGACTTCATCACCACTGCTTTTTACCAATTCTGCTGCTTCATCCCACTCCAAAAGCTCGTATTTCTACTGCTAAGCTTGTTCTAAGTTTTGCCCAATTAAAAAGCTTGCCACTCATCCCCTTCGTTTTAAGTGTGTTACAGGACCTTTTTTAGCTAAGCATTATAAAGGGCTATTTTTTCACTGCAAAATATGACAGTAAGCTGACATTATCAGTTTCACTTTCTCGGTAGATTTGAAAATCTGCTTTCAGTAGCAACTCCTTCTTCTTTTTGAAGGTATAATGATAAATGAATTCAAAGATGATGCGTAATCTTCCGGCTTCTTAGTTACTTTACGGGTTAGCATCGGAACACAAAAAAAAAAAAACCAGAACTGTTTTCGCACAATTTTAGCCTCCCATCGTTAAAAGCATCTTCATTATTACCACGAGTTCTTAATTCAGCGGTACTTGTATAAAGCCTTTTAACAGCTTGAAATCCCCACAGAGCTATACTGACGACTTAAAATAAGAAATATTTCAAAACACAAGCTAAACTCTGGGTTGTAACCTATCAATGCTCAGAGAAAGCATCGAAAAACTGGGTTCAAAGAAACAGTAAATTAAAAATTTACCCCCGATCAAGACAAAGTGACCGCAATGCCAAGGATGAGCCCTAAAGTTAAACTCTCAGTCTCCCGTTATCCATTTAAATCTTCCATTTCTTTTACCCAAACTACAAATCAATTTTTTTTCGTTGTAGGTCAACTGAATCAATAAAGACTATAAATTTTAACTTCTCCACTCAAGTACATCAAACACAAAAAAACCATATTTAGTTCAGATTGCAATACCAGCATGTTGATCATTTTCTTTTCTAAAAGGAAGACCCACTGTGCTCTTCTAACCTTCCATTTACTTCCCCAAACTACCCCCATCAAATATTCTGCAATTCAGCACAACATACAAATAAAGAAATTTAAGTGATTAAAAATACCGACTATACTTCTTAGCTAAAAAAACACTTTCTGGCTGCCAATATTCTCAGCACAAATCATGATTTCCTAACTGTTTAAAGAACCCTTTATACAACAAAAATAAGAACTATATGAAGAAACGGTCAAAAAGAAAAATCATGGACGATGAGGTGTCAAAGCTGCTCCACAATACCAGCTATTTCGTCCTAGTCATCAAACGCCAACACTCAGGAGAAAAAGTAAACAATTTCAATGATAACCAAGACCTAAAAGAATAATTCCATAATAGTTGAATTAATAATACCAGTGCCATTATTCTTGCCGGTTGGTTATTAGCTGGTGAAACAAATTTCCTCGTTTCTTCCGGTGAACTTAACAAGAGTTCTTCCCTTTCACTAGACCAAAACAGTAGTTTTAAAATTTAATGATGGTTGGAGAACGGTAACTTGTTACAAAAATTATTACTAAGAATTGAACCGACATTAATCAGAACAAATCCCCGCTAAAATGAGGACAACAAGACATAATAGGAAGCAACTAAGAAACACGAGGTAGTTTACAGAGTCAGATAAGGCCAGAAGAAACAGTTGCAACCATTACTTTTCACTGGTCTTACAAATGTTATTTTCAGCATTGAGATGAAGCAGTAATACGTTCGAGAACAGTAAACAAAACTGTCACACGATGGAATGTAAATCATGATGCATCCTATAATGTAACAAACTCTAAAATCAGATATTGTCTTACTGGATTCTTCCAAAGTTCACCGCCAGACTGCTTGTTTTGAAATCCAATTTCGAACAATTTAAGATACCTATAACAAATCAGTACTTGAAAAGCACAGTCCAGATTAGGGTAAATGTCACAAACAAAATTTACACAGTCCTACTGTCAGGAAGCCAGCAACAAATCTCAATTTACGTTCCTCTCAAGTGTCTTCACAACGGCGTTGCTCGTAAAACTTTCCCCAGAAAATATTTCGACGTCTGGTCTGTCAAGTAATTCGCTACATTTCCTAAAGGTCCCTTATCGTCGCTATAAATGACCTACTACTTGCAAGTGTATCAAGGCATCATGTAACCTTTACATGAAGCTACCTAGAAAAGATCAAAATTTAGAAGCTCCATTACGTCCCAGAAATATACTTTGGAGAAAAATCGTGCAATTTATGCGCTTGACGGAGAAGACTTTTAATACTGACGATGAAACACATTAAAATCCCATTTTTAGCTGTTTGTGTTTAAAGATGAAAAACTGAGTTGAACTGGTAGGAGTCATTCAAGACTAATTACGAAGTAGACAGTGAAAAACTTTTCATTAGTACAGACGACCTATCTCATCGCCTCCACAGATGTATGTCAGCTAGTTTCGCATAATAGCAATATAAACAAGCACTTTATTTTCTGTTAGAAAAGTCAACTAGTACCGTCATGCAAGTCGCGTACTGCAACAAAAATGACTTGCAAAGAGATGGACAAAGAGAAGGACATAACTCGACTGAAAACTTCAAAATTAATACTCTGGCAAATAATTTTACAATCCCAATGGCTTCCCACGTCTCCTTCTTGGTCATTAAATGCAAAGATGTCGACAAAACTAAATATGATAACCAAATCCTTTTCCAGTGAAACCTCACCTATTAAGCGGCCTAGATTGCCCAACATCAAAACCAACACTGGCGATTTCCAGCACGATTCTTATAAGCACCGTAAAATTTTCAAATTAGAAAAGAAGCTCATATCAAAATAAAAAAAATAAAAAGCTGCAAGAGCATGAACTACACCGTTGTTCTCCTTTCTTCCCCCTTCTTGTACCCTCAGTTGCTGCTCCCGATCAAAAAGTATTAATCTCATGCAGGCTGCTTGGGAAAACCGCTATCCGAACAAGGAAAGTTTGCCACAGCAACGCCAGAGAGCAACAACAAAGCAACACGCACTTGCAGGCTATTCACAAGAGGATCCTAAAATTGAAATTAAACTGTTAAGTTGCATTCAAAACACCAATTGTCCCAGAAAAGGCCTGTGCAAAAGTTTTTCCATAGACGCCTATCTTTCCTCAGAAATACGTGCTTTTATTTCTATAAATCGAATAACGGCCAGCAAAACATTGAGCTATATAAATGACTAAGGCATCAATGAACAACGCGAATGTACAGTACAACAAGGTTCGTGCAGCAAGGGAAAAATACGAAGAAAAAAAAAGAAATAAAAACTACCAACAATCGAAAGAGAATACATGAGGTTATAGAAGACCGTTGGATACATCGTCGCGCAACACTCGGGTAGGCCTATGAAAGACAACACCAAACACAATCAGGGTTTTTTAATATTAAATTTATAAGTAAGTGACGCCACAAAACCGCTCAAAGCGCTTAAACGCGTGATAGATAAACCATAAAAACGTGAAATGCTGGACTTGGAACAACTGCTTAAGCAGTATTTCACATCAATAAAAATTACCAAGTTCGAGGGCTTATTTCTTAGCCAAACTCATTATCATTTTTCAAAGAAATTTCAAAATGCGTCCACCGAAAACAAATCAATTAGGAAAGGTTCAGACAAAGAAATAAGATGTTGGTTCTAAACCACCGATCCAGAGAAATAATCACGCTGAAGCAAAAAAGATTTAAATTATTGAAAGAGAGGAAGCTTAAGGCCGAAATAACCAAATTAGCAATTCTGCAAAAAGGACAACCAGGAGCAAAACTAATGGAGACTCACAAGACAATATTAGCATTTGTATTCGTAAGCTCTAAAAAACCATATAATAAACGGTAACAAAACTCCAGGCAAGAGAATAAAACAAAGCTTAGCGAACGTAAAAACCAACAATCCATCAAGTCAACCACCGTTGTCATAACAATTTTCAATTTGTAATTCGACAGCAACTATAACGATTATAAAACCCAAAGTTCCATAAAAATATCATCATAATAAGCAGTGACTAAGTGCTAGAAAAATTAAAATCACCTGCATACTTTTTGCCGCTTCCTCCGCTTAACACATTTTAATCTAGATGTTCCTCCTCCTTCCTACAAAATCATTCAATAAAAACACACTAGTTTCAAAAATCCAAAAAAAACAGATCATTTGAGATGTGTCTTTAGTTTCAAGTAGAAAAAGTGCTACCAAAGTCTGCAAACCAGAAAAAATAAAACTTGAAGTACAGGAAAGTATTACTGAACGCAAGATGGCTTTTTTAGATCAGAAATAATCTTTTAAAAACTGAAATATTACTTAATTCTTTAGAACCCGTATTTAAAACCTGAAAGCCAATGACTGTAAATTAAGCGTAAAAAAACTAAATACCTTTTTTCAAAGTCAACCTTCTCCAAGAACAAAGCCGTAGAAGCAGTTCCTTCTGCTAAACCATTTTCTGCCTAAAAGTCTTTCTTGAGAAAACAAGTAAAAAACAATCCAAAGTTCTAACTTGCGGAGCGGTGGAGAGGTTAAAAAATGTTTATTGACACTACCTTTAAAGTGCCTTCTTCAGAATCAGTGCAGTCCTTTTTCACTTCAAGCGAAAGCGACTGGTCATTTGCAGAAAAATATGAACTTTCATCGTTACTTTCAATTTCAACTACTGTTGACGAAGTATGTACACTACCCGTATCGCCATGTGCAGATAAAGATACCTAAAAAAACAACAGTACGTAAAAAAAATGTTAAAAAAAAACAATTTCCCCAAAATATTTTATAAAAATCCTTTAAATAAAAAATATATCAATGCTTTATCACTGCTCTTCATTGAAAATTAACTACTTCTTAAAACCAACACTACGATCTGAAAAAACAAGAACATAAAGAATGTCAACTGCAAATCTGTAAAAAACAACGCAAAACAACAGCGAAATAATTCCATACATATGTACCTAATTATTTATTTATTTGGTTATTTGTTAATGTATACAGTAACACTCAAAACTCACCCGTCTGTTATTATGACTTTCCAAACCCCCGTCAAAAGCCTCGTTTTCTGCAGAAAACCTTTCCGTCGCATCAATACCACCAATATCGAGCTAAATTAATGAAAAAATTAGAAGATTATTGAAATACGTTATGACTGAAAAATTCCTATTTTGCCACTGATACCTGTTAACAAACCTGAGAAACATCGCCTAATAATTTTTGGTCTTTTCGAACAACTCTACTTGCTTTATCCACTATACCCTGCATTAATGGACGGAACTTTTGTCGAAGAACTGCTGAAACGTTAAAAGAACTCCGTTGCACATCTGCTCCTTCAGACGCAGCTACTGTGTCGGCATACAGCAAGTCACCGACGCGCTCGCTGTTCTCGTTAACAGTAGGCGAGACTCCAGGAGCCGGCGGTGCATCATAGCTGGTACTTGCTTTAAACTGTTGTAATCAGAGACAGTAAAAGAAAAACACTGCTTAAAAAAAGATGATAATATTCAAAAATTTCAAGTGAAAAAAAAAACCTTGATTATTGTCACTCCCTACAACGTTAACTACAAAATTCCCTCCATCATCCAAATAATTTGACGGTTCCATAGATGCAGAAGCGAACTAAAAAAAGGAAGAAGGGCAAAGAAAGGAATCTTTTAGAGGTTTATAAGTCTCGACCTGCAAAAAACAACGGAAAAGACAAATGAACAAACCGTCATTTCGTTAGCAATTAAAGGCGCGTTTTCATGAGTATTCGAAGTGCTAGCACTAGCAGCATTACCCCTTTCGGCTTCTGAATCTGAAGAGTCCGAATCCCCAGAAGAACAAACTTTTCTTTTGCAAATCGGGCAAACTTTTCGATTCTTTGTCAGCCACGGATCAATACATTTACAGTGATAAACTAAACAAACAAAACCAGAAAATGATGCAACTGAGAAGCATAGAAGAATATTTGACAGAAAGAGTAAAAATAAATTATTAACTGTGATTGCAAGGTAAGATCCGTAGTTTCTCTCCCTCAGCAAAATCATCCAAGCAAATTGCGCACGTCTCAACGCTTTCACCTATAAAAAATGACATTCCTCATTAGGAAAAATTAACATTTAGAATATCAAAGACAGATGAACATTATAAACACTGTGCAAGACAACGTAGAAACAAGAACAAAATTTTTAGGCGCTTCAAAGGCGAGGAAAAGTGACAGAGGAAGAAATAGAGTAAAAGATTAGCTTTTTGGTGACAAAGAAAACAAAATAATAACACAATGTGAATGAGCAACTTCAAACCACGGCTGACTGCATTATTGAAAGAAAAATTAACACAGTGCTGCATGTTTCAGCGAAAACAGAGTACCAAAATAAAACCTTTTTTAAACTTCTTCGTCGGTAACTTTTTCAAATTTCTTTTTGAGAGTCGCTTTCTTGCAATACGACGACGCTCGCGAAATACCCGAAATAACTGAAATTGAAATATTCGAAACAATAAAGTAAAAACATGGAAAAAAAAACTAAGAAACTTCAACCAATAACAAGGTCCTTACCAAAGAAAGGAAAAGTACGATAAAGCATAAAGCAACGACACCAACGAAAGGGACAAGGTATTTGACAAGATCATAGTAGCCCGGTATTGCTCGAATTGCTACTCTGTATCTGAAAACCATAACTGACAGAATATTTGTTGAAAAAGATAAAACACAATCCACTTACGAGAGTCAAAAGGAAAGACAACGTTAAACTTATAAAATCCATCTCATGAACTCCCATTAAATACTTTAAAAATAAAACAAATTCATCGCATCGTCACAGACTCTGTAAAAAACTTGCTTTTTCAACAACGAAAAAATTACCCCTTCTCGAAACGATACGATTCCATAATTCGGTCCTTACAGTTATAACTGACCATTACTACGGGAATTTTTATTAATTCTTTAAAAGTACTACCATCCATTGGTATCGGCTGGTCCCCACGATTGCTATAAACAATCAGTGCTCCAAATTCTGCCAATTGTACCTGATACGCCTAAAACAAGAAAAAATAGAGATATTTTTCGAAATATTAAAAAGCACATCATTGTTCTTACCTTCACAGAAAACGCACAGTTTCCGCGAGGAACCAAAGCATAAAAATCTTTGCAACTAGTGCCGTTTATAGGTTCCTAAAAACAACAAACATCTCATTACAAATTAACAAATCACAAACTCATAAAATGATTTACAAAAGAAGCCACATCTTCAAAAATGAGTCCTCAAACTTATTTTAAACCGCAACTACAGCGTAACAAAACCGTTTTCAATTCCTAATTTATTAAGTATAACCATCATCCTTCAATGGTTCTGAACTGGAAACTATAAACGAGGGTTCACCTTTTAAGTCGCGCAACTCAACCTCCCTTCCCACGAAAAAAAAACCGGCTAACCTAAAAATTTAAAAAAACTTCTACTCCCAAAATTTTCTTCAAAAACTCCACTGACTCTGCGCCACAAGAGTACTGTAAAAACTCAATTTTGCAAATAAGTCTTAAACACTTGATTCCCAATGATATCCCTGAAAAGAAAAGATGAGACAGATTTCTTAAAAACCCATTATGAAACACTGCTCCAATCCCCACTGCTTTAAGAGCCAGCAAAACAATTTTAATCAAATTAGAACCATTCTGAATCCAAATTCCCCGAAACTTGAAAAACTGAAAAAAATCCAGAAGTGAAAGCTTAATGCTCTAAGCTGCATTCACTTCAGTAAATTGCAAAACCATCTTAAAATGCAATACAAACAGCGACCAACCGAAACTGTCGTACAAGCATTCTCTGGAGATGTAGGAGTAACACATCCAGTTGCATTACTTCGATAACTAAATGAAGGAACATCAACACCAAAATTTGCACCTCTTGCTTCGCATCTGTGAACAAGACGCCAGCTCCCATAAGACTCCTCCATCTAAAAGTTTTTGAGCAAATTAAGTTCGTTAATGTTTCAATTGCAATATATGTATACATCCTGACTAATTGCTGAAACACTTAATTTTAAAACAATAAAAAATTAAAAGCAATAAAGATTTCCCAAAACTACATTATGAAAACTTAAACTCCTGTGAATTTTATTTTAAATGACTTACCACATCCACTAAAAATTGAGCATCACACGCAGATGCAAACATTAAAATACATAATGCAAATCCAGCTTGACCAGTTAATGAAGTCCATTTAATTTTTAGCAACGCAAACCCATAGACTGCGCAAAAAGCACAAATGTTCATCTCAGATAGGGTCGCAACTCAACATTAGCTAATATTTCTGAAAATCAGTCAAGTTTTAACAGAAAGAACATCCTAAGCAGATACCATTACGCCAAAAATTAAACATTTCCTCAATACTGACTGAATTGACAATGTACGAAGAAAGCACTATGCACTTCAAAATTAAATTCTTGGACTCTCCTTGAACTTGCAACCGACCCACTCGATCATACAAAATGTATCTCATGCCATGCTGACCAATAATCACTACAGAAGACGAGACCTTTTACTTAAACATTAATAACTGATTTCTCAACCATTAAAAACTTCCGCAGAACATTTACACGCCTAAAAGTGATAGCCTGTCATCTTGAAGAATTGCTTTTTATATGCCGCTAAAGAGCTGATTTAAAACTGTAAAAAAATTCGAAAATTTTTTGACATTTATTCGTTCCCAAATATCCAAACTTTAACATTTCATCAGTGGCTCATAGAAAAAAATATGAAACAAGAACAACTGAACAGTATAAAAACTGATAATTCACCAGCTTCGTCCATCAAGAAATTTGAGTCCGCAGAGTGTTTCGTCCTTTACTGCATTGAACAGAAATGTAAATAATTCAGCTCCACTTGCTTTAATTTAAATTCCCTAATAACCCCTTACATAATTTCATTTCCATAACCTTCAAATCGTTTGAAGCATTTTAACGTTTCCCTACTCACACAAACTCTAATACACTCATTCAAGACAGCTGCAGAAAACCTGATTTGACAGTAACTCGCTCTCTCGAATTACTCTAGAATTCTCAAATTTAACTAAACTCAACAGCAACATTCCTCACTAGCTTTAAGAACCTACGCAAAATATCTCCGCAAGCAAAAGTGTGAGCGTCTTCTGCCACCTCTCTCCAATCAAGGAATGACAAAAGATCATCCTATTTGCTTCGGCACTGTACTGCAAAAAAAAGCTTTGAACAGTCCTCAAAAAACAATAATAAAATAGAACGAGGAAATGAAATTCCGCGAATCCAACACTAAAAATAAGTGAAAAACTTCTTCGCTGCACTCAAATCCAATCGATAAATCAAATTTATACAACAATTTCAGATTATGAGTTCAGTATTTCTAATTCCCCATTTAAAACTGATGCATACCTACAATTCATCAAAAAATAAATAAATAGCCAAGAAACTCTACCAGTGATTCTTGGCAACTTCATCAAAAGAAGGTTATATACAACGGCAGCGCAATGATAACGAAAACAATCATCAACCTGTCTTTTTATATTTGACCCGGCAGTTGAGCGTCCCTTCGATGTGAGTAAGAGTGCTAATAGAGACATACACCTTTAGCCAACAATTAATCCTTGTCGCCCGTGATAAAAAAAAAAAAAAAAGAAAAAAACAGCCCCTAACTGCAAATACTGGGATTACAAACAGTTCAGGCGTTACCACAAAAAGGTAATTTCAAGAACCACTTTGTAAAGGCAGAAGCGGCAAAAAACCTGCTAATAATACTATTCCACAAACTGATTAAAGTTCACGTCTCCCAAATATACGTTTCGTGATTTGTACTACCCGCTGTTAACATGCTGACTGTTAGTAAAAAACAGTTCGTTCTGTAACCTGGTAAGTGCAACGTTGTTCGAGCCAAAAAACAAGCTATATCCGGACTTCCCACCACAAACTAATTACCATTACAAAACCTTCTTAACCATTTGATCTTAAATAAAATAGAATTATTAACTTTATATTTTGAGGGTGCCATCTGCTCAGCCCTCTGATGTTGTGATTTCGAAAATAAACGAAAACTCACAAGAATTTTGAACGGCACTGGTGAAAGTTCCATTCCACTCATGATTGACGCAGAATCTCGAACTCAGCTTACCGGTACGCACAAAAAGTGATCTTCCAGTAATTCCTACTTATTTATCTTAATACTCATTTACCAATCATTCATCCTTAACACTTGATGCACACACTCAAAAACAAATTTCCAAAAACAGGAACATAAACTAAAGCAGTTTCGTCTAGTCTGCCGACTCTCTAAATTTTGAAATCCAATAACCACACAAGTTCAGCATAAAAAGAGTAATTATTGAAAAAAAATGGAAAAGTAGGTTGGTAAAGTTAAAACAACTGAGCTCTGTTGCGACCTTCAACAAACTGGTTTGAATCCGGATCGTATCATTTAACAAATCATTACGTAACTGTATTCTAAACTAAACTGAACAAATTTGTCCTCATTATCGTTTCTAGATGCCTTACTGCTATCTGACAATCAAGAGATTTGAAACTAAATTGTAGGTCAACTAAACCTGACCAAATTTAATAACTAAAAACTAAACCACTGCTATTTAAAATTGCTTTTCTTTAAAATCGACCTCAACAAAAAAACTTGTTTCAATAAAAATTCGATAAGCTTTTCTAAATGAAACACTCTCGAAAAGTAAACAGGTTCCGTAAGTATAAAATTTAAGCAAAACTGGTTACAAATAATTAAACTATCAGCAAAATTTCAAAAAAAAAAAAAAAAAGATTAATTTTATAAGACATTCCATTTAGATAAATTTCCAAAATATGTAAACGGCAAAACGGCCTCTCATCAGCAATGAACCAGTATAATACCTGTTAACACCCTGGAAAATAAATTTAAAGAAATCCCTCACGGAATTCATTTACATCAAAAGAGTTCCTCAAAAAATCAGTAAATCTAGGAAACCAGATAAATGTACGGTTATTTACACCAACCACTTCAACTAAACAATTTTATCAATAATCAACAATTTACTTTTCTTCATGACCAAAAATTTCAGATTCACTGTTCCACTAAATGTTTACTTCAACAAAGCAGAAAAAACTTTGATCACAAGAAACTTTTTGATATTAATTTAAGGCGTCGAAGAAAGGTTCCTCATTTCACAATATTAAACTTAACAAGTCATATTTTGTCAATAAATATGACACTATTTTATTAAAAAATATTTCCTTTACAAACACTCACACAACTGAGCTTTCTTTCCATCAGGAAGTGCTAACGCAACCTAACAAATAAGTAACAGATAGCTGAACTTCAAAACGATATATGTGGGACTGACTGACCGCCATAATCAACTGAAAAATTTGTTCATTTCTCCCACCAAGTGTACTCAATGCATCATTCTGCTGCAATACTGTCCCAACCTTCACATACTGGTGCTCACTTTTCAGTGTCCCGACCTCAGTTAAATGCAGCTGCATTGATGGTTCAGAAGCCTCATATCTAACAAAAACCTCAATCATTCTCCAAGAAAATTGTTAACGTGCTACTAACCTTGCACTGACAACAGAAAACAGACTTGACCTGAAGCCATAGTTGACAGCAACACTGCTGAATTGCTCGTCCAGGTAACACCCTTTGGAACAAGAAAAAAAAAAAAAAAAAAAAA
>UXUI01008387.1:14834-27987 GCA_900576705.1 Enterobius vermicularis
AGTTATAGTTAGACTTGCTTGGCATTTTTGAAGTGTTTCGAAGCAGATGTATTCTTTTTGTAAGAATTATTTGCGTTGGTTTATTACGATTGCTAAGGGTCTTTTTTATTGTGTTTGAAACTCGATCTACACAAACGAATTGTAGCATTTGTTGTCATCGGTGAGGAGGTTTTTGGTACTTGTTGGACGGATTATTATGTGTTTTGGGAAAGATGGGATCTGCATCGTCCCCAGGAAAACAGTGGTTAATGGATTTGGAGAATCACGGTATTGATGGGTCCTGTAGGTTAAAACACTTGTTGACCACATGTTCGGACCCGATCGCAACTATCAAGGAATTTCAGGAAAAAAATAGCATCAAGGCTGGTTTTAGATTGTAGGAAGAATGGATTCTAGTTAGTAAGAGAGTAGTTCTTCTACTTACGCAGAGCTCAAAAGAGGAACTTTCTTCAGTGCTCATTTCAAATTTTGTTTTTAGAGCTTCAAAACCGTCTTTGTTTAAGCTATCTGAAAGGCTCTCTCAAGATGTTGAGCCCACGGCTTTGTCAGTGAATGTCTATTTTTATGCCAGGTAGTAGAAAAGTTGGGCTGCGAAATGAGTACTAGCAGTGATGGAGCATAACGTTTTTTGATATCCCTTTTATTTATCTTGGTTCATCCAAGAGTTTATTTCTTCTGGAAATAAAAAATTAGGTTTTTCAGTGTTAGCGTATTACAAAGTATAACAAAATAGCCTTACTAAGCAATTTTTCTCAGCGCAGTTTCCTGTTTTTTCATTTTTTGGCTTTATAGTCAGTTTCTTTACAGTTACCTACACTGAAGCCTGCAATGAAACTGCTAGACCTGCATAACGTGCGAAGGACGGAGTTTCATGAAGCGGTAATGGCTAAAGTTTTAGTGCTGAAAGTTGAATAAAGTGTTAGTGGTATAATAATTGTTAATTACTTTTTGATTAAGTATTAGAGGGTTTGGTCTTTTTAATGATCTTAATATTATTTATGTCGTTTATATAAAATCTGGATTTTTAGGCCATAAATGACCTTACAGAACTTCTTTTGGGGAAGATTCGAAGTTTGGGAGCCGAGGGATCGAGATATTCGCTCCGAAATTTGGAACAATTGCTTGGAAAAAGTTTCAAACTATACCGAGCTCCAAAATTTCGTCCAATCGTGCTGGAAACTTTGAAGCAACTGCCTAAGGTTCCGGACAGGTACGTCATCTTCTGCTGAAACAATTTGGGACATTGGGAGTATGCAGGATGCTGCATTATTCGTAACATACTTATTTTTAATTTTAATTTTTTCAAGCAGACTGGTCTGGTACCAGTTGTTTACTTGTATCGCTAATACAAAGTGATACTGTTGCGAGATGAAATGCATTACTGGACAGGGATAAGAACAAAGGTGTGGAAATCGCTGTTCAATTAAGAGTTCTTTGAAGAGAGTGTTGGGGCATTCAGAGCGAATATGTTTAAACTAATGATTAACTCAATGTCTTTTTAAGATTAACCTGACCTGCTTTTTAGGTATCTGAAAATTATAGTTGCGGACACAGAATTTTACAACTGCTGTGCCATATCGGTCAGACAACAGATTTGGTTGAAAAATGATGCTTTGTATCTTGAAGCTATTGAACCTGTCATAAATTCATATGTTGAGGAAAAGAAGAAAATACTTTTGTCAGTGGATCAATCTCCAACCAATTTTTTCACTTGTGAGACGACAAAAGCACGCCGGCAGTGGTCTCAAATTCAAGGTTACTGCTCTTGATTCTTCAAATCCTTTTCATTAGTTTGAGACGTATTAGGAAAATTCTAGAATTGATGTGTATGGTTGGCGAACTTGAAACACTTTATGAAAGGCTGATCGCGTTTATCCGGAAAAAATTTATGGAGAACAACGACGCTAATTACTGTTCCTTGAGGATGGAATTAATTATGACTGCGCATGACAGTAATGTCGAAGCAATAGTCAAAAGTGGTTGGTTATTTTAAGTATAGTTACGAAAGGTAAATTTCTTTTGTATGGTTATTCGGGACTGAGAAGAGGATTTTATGCCAGTTAAAATGACATTTTTACCTATTCTCCAGTTCTTGAAAAACTATTTTTCTTATTTTTTTAATCAAGATCGAAGCTTGCGTACTATGCAGCGACATAAAATTGTTAGCGGGCCAGAAAGGCTTTTAAATTGAAAAGCCTTTTCTTTCCTTGTGGTTTTCAGATCCTTGCCACGACTTTGCCTGGTGCTTAGATGCTTGCGTAAGAGACAAACATCTTGACGTTCAACAGACCAACAAGTTGAAAAATTTTCTGGATAGTATTCGTAAAGCATCTCCTGAGGTACAAATTTTTGAAGAAGTTGTTTTTTTCTGTTCTTGACGTTCGATATGAGGGGTAGTTGATCTCCGAAGTCTCTAGGTAATTTGATCCGTAACTTGATGAAATTGCTCTTTTTTGTCTTACAATACTTAACTTCAAGGTAATCGGGGACATGGCAATGATAGCAGCAGATTCCCATGTGTTACACTTTCTTTGCTCTATGTCTGTGAAAGTGCTGCGAGATAATGCAGCAAATCCAGCCGCTGGTCATCTTCCACGAGAACTTCCGTCTCTTCAGCTTCTGTTTAGGTGTTTCAAATTTTACATATTCTGAGATCTTTACATATTTTTTAGGGGAATGGCGGTTTTAATTTTTGCTTATTCTTTATATTTAGTTTTATATACTTAAAATTTCATTGTGGATCAAGTTTATTTCAGAAAGAAGTAATAATTTCTTGAAGGCTTTCTTCAGAAGTTGAAAAGCATTGAGTTTTTTAAAGTTTTCGTAGCTTTAGGGCACTTTGCTTTAATTTTTTATTTTCCTTCAAGTAGATCTTTGAACGCTGTACGTTGCCGAGAATTAATCTTTCACAGTTATTGCAGATTACTAAATATTGGTGCTAATGCTCTTTATATTTTGAAAACTGATGATCCCAGTACTTTTCTCTTGGTTGACCCGATGGTTTTTACCAAATTTCTTCCTTCAATGTCATCATTTATCGTTGAAGATATTTTAAGAAGCGAGTTATCTCGAGCGCCAGGTTTCTTATTCCTTCAATAAGAGTTACTCCTGTTCTGATAATCGATATTGTTTTTAAGAAATACAGAAAACAGAATATTTCTTGATATTTTATTTTCTTAAGTCTGTTTAATTACTTTTTTAGATGAAGTTGTGGATGATAATCCGATCGAAGATTTTCTTTCCGAACCGAGTGAGGCATTACTTCGCTCTTTAAAAGAAGACGTCTCCTGCGCTCTGTTATGGATTCACTACGCTGTTGAAATGTTCCCGAGTAAGCGTAAGCCGGGTGATTCTGCAGGACTTGTCCGATATTTCAAAGTTTTTTCCAGCTTGAAAGATAAGGTCTGAATCGTTGCAAAACTAGTGTTAACATCACATTCGATTATTTATGATGAAAATACGTTTCCCAGATGGCTTATCGCGACCCGTGGGCTCACTTAGTGACATATCGTTTACTTCAGTCTATTCCTTTTGAGAACCTCCTAACAAATGAAGAAGTAGCATCTTGCCTTATTAATGATTACCTCCTCCCAGCTTTAGATGTAAGCGTACAAATACATTTCTTTAGTGACTTTTTTACAATTTATATTTGTTGTTTGGTCAAGGAGGATTTTTGAATCAGGATTTTGCTGGCATTAAGTACTACCTCTTGAAAATGGTTCATTTGCTTGGAACATATATGGATGAATTCAGAGTTCGTAGCATATTTGAAAAAATTTCTCCTGAGGTGAGCATTTTTTCATTGGATTATAGAGTGAAGTTTGGCAAATAATTTTTAGTTAGTGTGCTATTTCCTACCTAAAATTATTTTTTTTTTTTGGAATTAGAATTTCTTGATGTTCTGCTCCTTGATTGCTTTCAGAATATTTTTGAACCAGGCGCTGTGGAAGATGAGTCTGATGTACAAAGATATAAAACGGAGTTCAGCAGAATACATACAAAAATGGCGGAAAAAAGTGTTACATCTGACACTGTAGCTTTGACACCGCCTGCTCCTGTGACTGCAGTAAATTCAATTGATGCTGCTCATGCCTAATGAAGATGATTAAGTTGGTTTAGGTGCATTTAAAACGACATTCATAGAAAGCACTGAAAGTTTTAAGGGTCTCCTCAAAAGGAACCGATTAATGATTATTGCGTCAATAAGAAGACAGTTATATTTTTAGCTGGTATGCTTGTTCCTTATTTATACGGACTTTCTGTCCAGAGTTTTCATCGTTCCCTAACCGTTGATGCTTAGCATTTTTGTTTACATTACTTCTGGAAGCTATATCTAGCTGAAACTATTTTGTGCGGTAATCCGTGTGACTGTAATTAGGTTCAGTTACAACTATTTTTTGCCTTTTCATGTCTTGTTGTGAAAGATTTGTTTAGGATCTCTCAGTTTTAATGTTTTTTAAAGTCACATTGTATATGCTGCCTCAATTTGTCGTTTATCGGATAATGGACATATTTTTTTAACTTATTTCAGCTGTGTCCGCCAGAGAAGATTTTAAAGATGTTTAGCTTTTTTTAGAATCCTAGGGATTGGTGTTCGGGATTTTCAGAAGATCTGTGTACAGAGATAGGGAGAGAATGGGTTGTTAGTTGTGAAATACTTTTAGGGCGGACAAAGACGACAGGACTAATTCGTCGGGCGCAATTTGTATATACATTTTCTTAATTTTTTCCTGCAATGATTGCTTCTCCTAAAGTTCTTTGAGGAAAGTTGTTGTGGGAAGTACCATCTGCTGTTTTATTTCATGCAACTAGCTTGCACGTCTAACTACTACTTGCATCTGCCAGTTCGTCTCAGGATAAATCATTATCCAAGAGGTCTCTGTTCACAGCCCTCAGTCAGCAATTAAACGGATTAAAACCTTGTATCTATAGAATTTTGAAATCCAGTAAATTTCCAAATTGTTAACTAAGAAGTCTTGAATTTTTCAGAAGATCACATATACTTTGGTGATTGTCACTTTAAAGTCTTTACTCTTTCTTCACCTGTATTTGTTGTTTTTGTCAACAACAACAAATTCTCTGCGTTTTACTGTGATTTTCTGTGTTGTGGGAAAAGAATATTGCTATTTTTTGCCTTTTTGGAGATGTATAATCTTTTGTAATTTGAAATCTGTAATTTATTTTTCTAATTATTTCTTTGAAATGCACTCAAGGGATACGGGAAAATGAACACCTCAACTTTATAAAATTTCAAAAGGGTGTCACTGGTAATGCAGCAGAATAACATTTCTTCTATAAATGTATTTATGAGCAGAAAGTTGCATTTTTTCTTGTGAAGCAAGTCATTTATTGGTCCAGAAGCATTTGTACTTTGAATAGTGTTTTATCAAACAGTTTCAGTACACAGTATGATAATGTGTCCAGCAATATATTTAATAACTTCTGTCCTCCTATGCCTACTCAATTAAAAACCAATTCTAGCTGACATTGCTGAAACTAGAACATTTCAGAAGACTAATTACATTTGATAGAGTAAAGAGCAGCAATTGTTTGTTTCAAAAGAGTGCCAAGAGATCAAAATTTTTCTTTTGCTGCCTTTGTTGCCGAACTAATTTGAAGTTGTTCACTACGATTATAATTCTCCAGAATATTGGAAATAAGACTGAATAAAATGGTAAAAAGTTGTCATTTGCTCAAGTTGTCAATAATTTGTCCTCTTCCAGCGTTTATCATCTCTGATCACTTGGTGGATCATAAGATTACCATTTTTTAGGTGTTAAGGTGTACAAAACGGAGCGTATAAAAAGTCAAAGAAGGCTAAACAGTCAAGAATTGAAAAAAATTTTGGGGGTGAAAGAGAGCAAGTAAAGGTGCGGCTAGTTCAGTACTAAACGGCACACTTCTGGAATTCACAGAAACTTTTTGAATTTTACTTTAGCAAATTTTAGCCCTGGTTTTGAAGTGCCGAAATGAGAGACTTGAGAAACTGAGATGTAAAAATTTTCCAGTTTTTGTGTTGTCTAGACTTATAACTTTTTATTTGTAACTAGAACCCAGTTTAAAACCATATGAAAACCTATTTTCTTTCTATTCGAAATTTATATTTTTATTATATAAGTTGCAACAAGAAAAAACTGCAATTTACTAGTGTATTTAATTAGCACTTCAACCGAAAAAAATACCTCAGACTTTTTTTTTTTGAAGGTCTTATCTTTTTGTTTGCAAAACAAAAGAAGTTTATTAGTGGGGTCTCAATGAGACTGATGTTATATGCTTGCTAAGCTAAGGCTAAATCTAGTAGTTTCTCAAAATTTAAGCAAATTCCATAACTAAGTTACCTTAAGAATTGACGTTTATTTCATCCTGCATTTAATTATTGGTTTAAGAGATTGATGTGATCAGAAAATTCGGCTCAGATATGAATGGAACTTCTAGCTACTTTCTTGAAAAAGTCACAGACATATTTTTTTTCTGCATTTTTAATGTTAGTTTTCCATTTTTTTTAAATTTCAGTTCGTTCTGCTGCAAACTGTAAAGAATGTGGAGAGAATTCAAAAGTTAATAAGTGAGAACTTTTATAAAAATTTGAAATTCCACAGTTTTGTCAACGCTCAAAAAAGTCAAGTATCCTTAAAAAAGTTCTTGCCAAGTATAACACTGAAAAAATGCCACATTTTGAGCAAGTATAACTTGCCAGCGAAGTGGTGACAGTGCTCAAAATAAGTGGTAAGACAAGCTTTGAATTGAAGACGATAAAAGCGTGGCACACTTGGTAACGGGGTAATCTTTCTCTTCAAGTAGAATTACCGAGTTTCAATTAGTTCTCAGTCCAGTATTTTCAAGTAAAAATAAGATTAAAATTTTGAATAATTTAAGTAAGTACAACAAATGTTTTTCGGAAATTTTAACTACGCTTATTCTGATAGTTTAAAGTTTTTTGTCAGGGAATCAGGACGGTATCAGTGTTGATAATGAAATAATTCAAATGAGATAATTCAAACTCGTCTGTCTGGGAAAAGACTTCAGAAGAATGTAGTTTTTGATGAAATTAGTTTGTCAATTTGGGTAATTTACTCAAAACGTCGATTATGAGACAGTATGAGTTGATCTGCTGATCTTCAGACGAAGCAATTGCAGAAATAGTACACTTCGTCGCGATTTTACCAAATTTCCTGTATTCTTCGGTTCATGGCGGTCGATCTTTTAAAACTCTGTATCACGTAATAGGTGTTCTTATAGAGCGGAAAGTTTGACCAAATTTTTTTCTCTAAAAACTAAATAAATGGCTTTTAACAATTTGTTATTCAACGACGGATTTGCGGAAGATCAAATTTTGAAATAACGATTTTAGGACTAATCATTCTGGTGAGTGTATGAAGAACTGTGTTGAATTGAATACTTTGAAGGTGGATTTTGGGTGACCGAGAAATACGAAACCCTGAAAGTTTAGACACTGTAATCATCATCATCGGCGGATTTGGACAAATGTACTTTACGGTCGCGCGACTCTGAGAGCAAAACCTGCCAGACAACCGAAAACTAAGGTTTTGTAACTGTTACGTAGCGTGAATCATTATCCGGTGTAATTTGGCTTTAATCAAATTTGCAGGCATGAAAGTGGAAGAGAAGAATGAAACTGAAGAGATGTTTCAAGCGTCTGTTTTCTCAATAACGTCATCAAAAAAAATAGAAATTAACGGGTCTTTAAACAACTCATTTAAATAGACCATGAGTTGATGCGGTAAGCTCAAGATATAGTTCAAATCAAGCAAATAATTTTGTAGACATTTCTTAAAAACTGGCTAATTAGAAACCAAGTGCTATACTAAATTTTAGAGAAATCTGGCGTTTCAGGGCAAAAATGGCGCTTCGCTGAAGGGATCGGATATAAACTGGCGGTGGTGTAGGTAATAAGAGTAGATTCAGTCTTTATCAGAAGAAAGTTCAGGTTTCTGCCAAGACAGCTACAGATTAATTATTCTCACTTGCAGAGGGAAATTTACTTTTTATGAAGAGAATGGTGGTCAAACTGATAGCAACTTGACACAAGTTAAAATGATATTCTGCGCATGAGGTCACCGCTTTAAAGATGCTCTCGTAACTTAAATTTATTCAGGCTCAAGTGAACAACCTTTGTAGAACCATTCAAAGCTTAAGAAAGTACACTACATTTTCCAGAGATAAAGTTAAGCTTTTAGTTCAGGCTGAATGGTACCACTCATAAAATGAGCACAATGAGGATAGAGGGCTGTTACTTACTAGTATGTGTATATATTTTCAAAATTTTTTGGTAACATGCCATAACTGACGAGAAAAAGTCGATCAAATTTGTTGCTTATCTGTCTGTTAATCCTTATTTGGAGTCTACTTCAGAGCCTTACGGGGTTTCAAATAATTTTTCCTCGTTTAAGGTATCTTTGTATTTTATTTCGCTCACCGATTCTTTTATAAATTGTAAGAACTGATTGATCCGTGCGGATTGTTGGTTGTTCACAGTAGATGGTAACAAATGAAAAAACATTCAGAAAACGGAAGCACTATCCTTATATCATCATGATTTTTCAGTCTGTTTTTGCAGGTTCTTTCTGTCAGTAGTTTTTGTGGCTTGGTTCAACGTGACTATTTCATGCCAATTACTTCAAATAAATTTCTCTTTTTTTTGTCTTGTTTTTCGCCATTTTTACTTTTCGGTCAGAAGAGTTGTCCAGCACTGTAAATGGCATATAAATTTGCAGGGTAATAATGATAAGGTTTATATTGATACAAAACCGTGCAGGGAAAACGCGACTTGCAAAGTGGTATATGAACTTTGACAATGACGAGAAGCAAAAATTGATTGAAGAAGTACATGCATGTGTAACCGTTCGAGATGCGAAACATACGAATTTTGTAGAAGTATGAGTGTTTCTAATAAAAATTTTTCTTTCTTTTTAAGGTTTTTTTGGTACTGAGGACGCCTTATTCTGTTTAACTTTAAAACAGTGTCTTGCTTGCTTTCAGTTCCGTAACTTCAAAATAGTTTATCGCCGATATGCTGGTCTTTACTTTTGCATATGTGTTGATATTATGGACAACAATTTGTATTACCTGGAAGCGATCCACAATTTTGTTGAAGTGTTGAATGAGTATTTCCATAATGTTTGCGAGCTGGACCTTGTCTTTAACTTTTACAAGGTGGAATTTTCTTTTTCATTGACCTTTTCAAGAGAAATTTTGCTAATTTACCAGCATTGGAATAAGAGTTTAAATGGAGATGTGTTTACGACCTTCAGTAAACTGCCTATCTAAATTTTATTTATTTAGGAGTGAAGTATATAAGATGGATATAAAGTAAAAAGAGAAATGATTGTCTTAGTTTTCATCTTAAAGGCAAAACTAAGGTTTCAGGTTTATTCAGTAGTCGATGAGATGTTTCTTGCTGGTGAAATACGAGAGACTTCACAGACAAAAGTGCTGAAGCAGTTATTGATGCTTACATCGCTGGAATGACCTTGTTTTTTACGAATCTCGTACTGGAAGGCAGTATTTAATAAAAGCAACAAATTTTTTGAGTGTAATTTATTAATTTCGGTTTACTGAGGTGAATTAGAGTTGAACGTTGCTGACGGAGGTGTTTTTACTGAGATGTCTTGCCTTTTTATCGAAATTTTCTTAATATGGCGTGTGTAAGGTATTAAGTCCTTGTTTGAATTTCTTGATTGATTCTTTTGTCTCTTGTTTGGTGGCTGAGAAGGAGAGTAAATGAAAACTTAAAACTACAGCCCATTTTAAGGAGTGAGAAGTAGTTTGGCAGTGATTGTAGGTCACAAAGCAATGGCTTATTTTGTTTAGTGAAGGAAAAGTGTGAATTTAATATGTCGTCATACAATGCATATTTTCTGTTTGCCATAATATTATTATTTTTTTTTTTTTGTATTATTTTTAGAACAAATTCTCGTGTTTAAAGATATTGTTTCATTCCTTTATTTCTGTTTTTTTTTTCAGTGGTCTTTCTGTATCACTTATTTATTTCGTTGTGCATTTGTAGAGTTTTGCTTGCTTTCAAAAATTTTTTAAAGAGTTGCAATTTGTATACAAATGTTAGTTTTGTACTACAGAAACTTGTCATTTGAAATTTTTAGCGGTCGTGATTATTGTATCTGCGTCGTTGTTTTGAACTAACTGAAAGGGTGCTGTTGACTTGTACAAGTCGATTCGTTCACCAATTTTTACACTTTCAAATGTTTTTTGGTTTTTGAAACTTTGAATAGATGTGATAAAATTGTTTTTAGAGAGTACTTGACTCCTTAAATATAAAAAAAGCAGCGTAGTTCAGCTTTATTTTTCGTTGTTCGCCATCGCGACGGTTTATCATCGCCGAATTTTAATGATTTGGTAGATTATGGAAAGCTGGAAAGTAAAGATTACTTGAAAGAGTTGGGTTAAGGGTGTTGGCCTTGGATTTGTCAATGTCTTTTTTTTCTCGAGTTTTAGTACAGGAGGAACTGCTGTATTACTGTGTGTCTGCATGGCGGGTTTTCTGTGGGGTCGGCGGGTAGTTACTCTGAGTGTGTTGGTAGACCTGTTTCTGTTTGTTGTAGCATGGTAGAGGATTCATGTAAAAATTTAGCTTTTGCTGACTATATGTTAAATGTAATGGGTGACTAAAGTCATTGACCATTCATGAGTGATAAGGGAGATGAGTTGTAAGCTGTAGTGCGAATCGATTCAGCAACGAGCATTAAGTTAGTAGCGACCGGAACGGAAATGCTTCAAAAATCATTTGAAAGTATTTGATATTATTTTGGATGATGGAAAATGCAGCATTAGGAGCTTTATGAAGTGGCAGACTTTGTTTATATACTAATTTATGGAATTTCAGCAGTTAGTTACAGTAATATGAGATCTTTTTGTGAAAAACAGTCTCTTGTAAAGCATTGTCATAAACGCATGCCTGATTTTGGTTTGACAACTGGAACGAGGTGTCATTTTGTCTTTCCTTTTAAAAAGACAAAATTTAAATTTTTTATTTTTTATTTTTTTCAAATCTCGTTGACAGGAAAGTGAAATGTAACCGGCTTCATCGTTGTGCAACTTATCTGATCATTTTGTCTCAAAATGGTCCGCAGTTTATATATTTGTGTCTTCCATAGATGAAGAGAAATTTTATTTTCATGTGGAGGCTTCGTCATTAAGGGTGACGAAAAACATTGCCTAAAGATGAGTGAAAATTTGTCTGGTTTGCAAAGCTGAAAACTTTTTGAAAGCTTTCGTGGAAACCTGTCTGTGAGTGCAAATTATCAGTGAACTATGGGAAAATATCATAGGATGACGTTTTAAAGGCTACAAACATAAGAAAGAATTTGGTAATTCTCTTAATATAAAAGATTCATAGAGCAACATTGGACTACAAAATCCCTTATTTTAAAAAGCGATCGTTTGAAGTGAAGATGTCATAATGAAATTTTGTTAAATGGCGTTTTTTAAACTATGCGTCTTCTTCCATTTTAAAACGCTGGAAATTCAAGCTGAACTTTATTTTAGACTTTCTACTGCCTTGTCATACTGACAGCACAATCTCGATCAAATTATGCAACTTCATACTGCAGACACGGTAGTTAGGCTTACTGATTCACAACTTTCTATCAGGAATTTATTGGTTGCGATTCCTCTGCTGGTAATCGGTCTCTATTTATTAAAGAGCTTAGCAGCAGCTGAACTTTATTTTAGACTTTCTAATGCCTTGTCATAATGACAGCACGATCTTGATCAAATTGTGCAACTTGCAGGGATAATTTTGTACTAAACGATTGTACCGAGCGATGAAAAATGCATCGTATTGAAAGCAGCGTAGAAATACTAAAATAGTAATGGCCTTTCAAAATGCCTTGAATTTTTTAGCTTCAATTATAAAATTTTTGTTGATGATATCTTGGTATTTATCATGTTCACTTGCCTATACTTACTTCACACAACTGAAGATTACTTGCAAAAAAGTCCAACATAAATCACTGCAAGAATTTGAAAAACAGGTTCATATGTTTTGGATAAATTTACTACTAAGAGGTTTTTTAATTTAAAGAATTGTAACTTTCAAATAAAATAGATTACAGTACGGTTACTATAAAGTGCTTCGGATAGCTTCCAAACCTGTAATTTGTCACACCCCTTAAATTTTCTGATAACGAATTATGGAGCTATGGATTGTGGAACTTTGTTTTTCAGTTTTTGGAAAAACAAGCAGTAGTATTTTACACTCAAACCTTTATCAATCAGTTCCGCAAGAACAGTCTATAATAGTACCTCAAACGGTAGACAAGTACTTTTTTCGTGTCTTTATTAAAGTATATATATGCACATGTTGACATTAATGTTATTTATATTGATAAAGAATATATGACATCTTTTTCTAGTAATTTTTTAATTAGTAATTCTAGTAATTAAAATGGAAAAAATGGAAAAAGTAGAGATGACTAGCATTAGGTGACTGATAAAAGTTTAAGTGTACAGTACACTTGTTGGTTATTTGTTTCACAAATTCTGTATAAATGGTTGGTCATATGCGGGTTTGATGCCCGGAATTTGAATGATAAGATTTATGACTTCAAACTTAACTTGCTCACTAACTTTTTTGTAAGTTTTTAATTTGGGTGGTATTACAATGATCTTTCACAGCTCTTTTTTACATCAGATTTAAGGGAGCAGAAATGCTCAAATTGCTTTTGCAAATTTCAACGGAAACAGCAGCATTATCTGACATAAATATAGCAAATTTTTTTGCATATTTAATGGCTGAAAATTGTACCGAGGTTGTTGTTGTTTGGGTTTGGCATATGAGTAAGGCGAAGGGTAAGTGTCAAAACATAGTCAGATCAAGTGTTGTTAAGTGGTTGAACTACAGAAGGGAGAAGTGGGTTTGGCACTTACAGAACAAAAGGTCTGACGAACATTTTAGACGAAACACAACAACAGTGCTCATGAAATTCTCGATATTTATTTATGCTTATATTTATAGTTTACAGTTGGTAGTCAACAAAACTGCATTTGTTGATGAGATATTTTTCAGGTAATACATTTTTCAGGTAATGCTTTAAATATCTAATGTATGGTTGATGACAAATTTCCACGCAAAAAGCTTATTTTTTACCTTTTTTTTTTTTTTTTTTTTTTTTTT
>UXUI01008388.1:6203-16883 GCA_900576705.1 Enterobius vermicularis
TAGGGTGGTACCAAGCGGAATATCTTGTAGTATTTGCCAGTGATTAATTGTTGTGTATAATACACATTATGTTGTGCTTGAGAATTCCTAAAAGCCACTGTCTGCAGTGCTAATATCTTTCAGCAATTGTTAGATGCAAACTTTGGTGAAAGACACGATCGAGCAGATAATGTTGAATTTATCAGTAATTTTCACAAAAAAATTTATTATTTAGAGCTTGGTAGAGATATTATTGCTCGCGCATTGCCGACACTAGAACTGTTGGTGATCTAAACGATTAAAATGTAAAGACGGATTTTTATAGCATAAAAAATTGGGGTGTACAGTCTGACCTGTAAAAAAGCCTTTATATTCCTGGATGAACAGTAAAACGGATGTAGATTTTTATGGTCTTAAACTTTGTTTGCATATGTCTGCGGTCTATTTAACTGTCGATGGATATGTTCAGTGGTACTGAGTTTAGAGAGGTTATTGGCTCAAGCCTAATAGATTTTCTCAAAAATATATTCCTCCATCGTTTGTTCCCTTTCGCTTCTTTCACTCTTAATATCCTTCTATTGTTCAAGCGGTCATTCTCCTATAATTATGACTTTTCAGTTCATCTGCTATTTTGATTACTGTATCTATTGATTGCAGATTGCTTTCTCTTTTTTTTGTAGTTTAAAAGAGTTTTTCAGTTATATTATTAAGAACTGTGAGCGAAGATTCTTTAAAAAATATTAGAACTGAAATTCTTTAAGTTAACTTAATTTATTTGAAATTTTAGTAGGTTGAATGAGGGATAGAAAATTCTTTTTTTTTTCTTGGTGGAGTCCCCAAATTATTGGAGTCCAAATAAATGATTGTTACAGTCAACAAACAACATTTTGGCTACACCGACTGCTGAAATAAACGCTCAGTGTTTTTGACTTCAACAAGTGACTTGTAGAAGACCGGGTGTTCAGTTTTCAGTTTGAAACGCATGATAAATCCATTTCTCTGATTTTTTATCTTTCCTTTTTTATCAAACTTTTCGTTATAATTTCCTCATCTTAATTGACGATTTATCATATCTGTTGCTAAGAAAAGAACTTGAGGTTTTATATTTATATATATTTCTTTATTCATGTATTTATTTATTTGTACATGTATGTTTCTATTTTATGGATTGATAAAATAACTATGAGAACAACAAAAAAAGTCTACTTCTTGATTAGTGAGAATATCTGAGTCTAACCAAATAAAAAAATCCAAACACGTATATTAGATGAGCTGTTTACACAGATACAATTCAGCAGCAGTTCAGGTTAATCTTGAAAAAGAAAAAGAATCTTTACCCTGTAGTTGTTAAGAATCCGATGACTTACTGGCATATCTGATTATTGCTTTTAAACAGTAGCAAAATCCTTAAATTAATCAAAGAAAGCTTTCAAACAATTTCTTTCTTATACCCAAACAATAGGCAAAATTCACTTCTGTATAATTACCTTGGCGTAAAACCCACTGAGAACCGATGACCACAGCAAGATTAAGTTCTGACTTTAAATCTTTTCAAATTCATGAGAATTTAAACTTAGCGGTGGAGATTTGCAAGTTTTTTTTTTTTGTTGTTCTCTGTATTAGTGGTTAGGCTTCATCTTACAGGGGTTTAGTAGTCTTCTGAAGTGATTCACGCTTCATGCCTTAATGTTGATATCATTGCTTCGCCACTAATAAAACTATTCTTATTCCCCCCTCCCCTCCTACACACATTTTCTGAACGTTATTGATTTGTTATTACTATCATTATTCATTGTTATACTATCTGTATATGACAGAGCACTCCATTTTTGCTTTTTTTTTATCACTTCCACTGGTGCTGCCACTTCTCGCTTTTTTCGTCTCTTCGTATTTCTATATTTACATCTTGATGCTGTCGCTCTAGAATTTTTTTTCCATAGTCACATTGTATCTCACAGCTGCTAATTATAGTTTCAAATCTATTTAGCTTATTAATTAGTATTTTCTAAGAAGGGTTATTGAGCTTCATCTTTGGACATGTGCCGATTTACTTTTAAGAGTTTGTACTTGTACCTTTAACTAACCATTGTTGTTTCTGTACATTTTGAAAATTGTCCTCCGAGCGCTGCTGCTTTGCAAACTATTTCCACAGTTCTTATAAGCGAGAAGTTTTTACGAATCTTTAACATATTTAAAACTTCTAAAAACTCTTAAAAAATGAAATTTATATGTATTTTTGCATATAGCACGATTGTTAAATTAATGTATTCCGCTGTTTTTTGAATCATCTCTGCATTTTTTTAGAACACTGCGCGAAATTAACTTTGAGCACAAAGAAGAGCAGAACAAAGTTTCAAAAGCATTCTGCATTCAATACCCTAAAGCCATTCGCAGTATTTCCCATCAAACTACAGGAGTTTCTTAAGATGACTTCTCACTTGCTGCCATTGGTTGCGGTGCTTTGCGCATATGGTTTGTGACTTATATAAAACAAAGAATGATTTACAAATTTATATTCTTGTATACTGTTTTTCCTTTTCAATTGTAATTTGGCAATTACTTTTTTCAGCGAAATACACAGAAGCTCAAGCATTAAACGACCCTTTAACACAGTATATTGAAGGACGACTTGGAAATCGGCGAATATGGTGGTGCCCATCTGGTTATGGTAAATTTTAGTGATAATAATGTTTTGCTATTTTTTTCTTGATTCTCTAACCATCTATCAGTACCTTTACGAGGATGATTTTGAGTGTTGATAATCAGGTTATTTGGCCTACTGCCCACAACCGACGGATTATGACAATTACAATTGGTGTTGTACGTTTCCGTACATGAGATCATGGAAACCCAGTTGTTGTGCATTTGCAGTACCTACAGGAGCACTAATAGCGATTATCATAGCTGCTATCACTCTCGTTGCAGGTAAGGTTTTGAACTGCTTACGGCAATTGAGAATCGGTGGGTGTGTTTCAGTGTACATGTCAAGATTCAGTTTTTGTAAGTCGAAGAAACAAAAAAAAAAGGTTGAATTTGCATGATGTAAGCACTGTTTCGAACGGTATACTTTGACTGGTACAACTGCTTAATGAAACATCTACACAGAGGCTGAATAAGTAAATTAAAACTGTCTTGGTGCGTTACTCGGGCATAGTGAAAGATATCAGTGACAGTTAAAACAATTTCAGTCCTGGTAGCACTGTCTTGTTGGTGCTGCTTTTGCTGTCCTTTGTACAAGCAGCTATATGACACTGAAGATGAAAAATGATCACCTCATTGTCGTAAACTTCCCATCTGTAAGTTAAATTTGCCTTGGTTGTTACGTTTAAAAATGAATAATCTTACTTCAAGCAAAAAATAAATAAATAAATGAAGATAAGAGAACAAAACACTGATAGAAAAAACGCTCTTCTTGTTCGGCGATCCAAGTTTTTCCTTTTGCAGGTAATTTGTATATTTAGTTGAGTTTCCTAAACGAAAGGGGCTTAGGAACGATAGGAAATCTCGTCATCCAGACGATGCTGTGTTATACTTGTGAATACGTCTCTTCTGTTGCATGATTTCATTATTCCATTGTTGGTCAAAGAACATTTGACTATGTTTCAAACCAATATTGAATTCTTTCGCAAGACTATGACCTCGTTACTTGAATTTTATTTTGACTTGTATTTCTTTTATGTGCTTTTGGCCATTTTCATAAGTCGTCCGCTACTTCAAAGAAACTGATTTCCCGGTACTTGCTATAGGTTTATTGGTGGGGAGAAGGGTTTCAATATCTGCGACAAATTTTTAGTCTTCCTGCAAAGTTTTGTAAATTAAAAGATTCTTCTGTTGGAAAATGAATGTTTCAGTAAACCCTCATCGTAGATCAAACTTACGAAAAAGCGGATGATAAAAATTTTAATTGTTTTGTGCATCTCTCCTTACGATTGTTGACGGTGGAATTTCCTGGTTTTACTATTATCTCGCACTAATATTTACGGTGTTTCAGACAAAATAACACCCTCTGTTTGAAATGTACTCTGTTTTATCACCACAAAATTCTATATTTTATATTTGCCTAAACATTGTCATATACCTTAATAAGAAACTTATATCAATTACACCATCTTCCACGAAAATAACAATTCGTGAATAAAAATTCCAAGACTATAAGTTGACACCGCATAGAGTAAATGAATTTGAAACGTTCGGCAAACAACAGATAGGTTTTTTGCCTCTATCATCCTTCATTAGCGCATTGGATGGGAGATCTCAGTGCAGCAGATTTTATTTTTCCAGTGAACTTCACTTTTAGCTGCTTAGTAGGTTTCTAATGTCTGCTACCGCTACCTCTACATTTTATGACTAAAAAGCTAACTAAAACTGAATTGTGTTTTGCCTAACTATAGTTTCTAGCATATCAATGCCTTCTGGGGAATCGTTTAAACAAGACACAAGAACGAATCGCTGACCACCGTTTTCGCTGAAAAAAAAAAAACTGTTGCTAATGCGTGTTACTTTCAATGAAACTTTCTAGAAACAGGAGGACAGCTGACCGGAACTTGCTTTCCAATTCCGCAGCAATTTCCCTTACTGTTTCAATACAGTCGCCCAAAAACCCCGGGGTGACAATTAGCAGATTCTTTATATTCGACCTAAATCAAACTCTCAATCATAGCCAAAAATGGTGTTTCGAACAAATGAACAGAATATTTTTTGGATAGTACTTGGCAAGTTCTACGACCATATCCTCTGTGTACGGCTGCAGCCACTTTCCTTTACCGTAACGGGACTGGTACGTCGTGAAAAATTGGCCGTCATAAGATAATTTTTGTCTGAAATTCGTAAAAGTTGTTGCATTATGCATTAATGTTTACCTCGATGCTTTACATAAAGGGTCTGAAAATCTAATAGGCTATAATTTTATACCTCGGATTTCTTACTAATTGAGTGGGCCATATAAGAAAATCTTAGCCATCTCGCACTCTTCCAGACTACTAACAAACAACATACGCCAAACGCTGATGGATTTTAGAAACAATATTAAAAAACTTTATTTCTTGTGACATAAACTTGTTTCGCGCTCCTTCACCCGTATATTTACATATATATTCGCAATTTGTGGCAGACCCCTTAGACTCTTCTTTTTTCTTTCAGAACTTGTAGCACTTTGAACTCGGTCGCAAAGTCAAAAGAGACTACTTTAAAAAGTGCGCTGGTGACAAAGTAAGACCGCTCTTAAGTGCGAGAAAAATAATTAAAAAAATCTTTGAAGACTTATAATCTTATTCATTAATAACAGATTTTTAAAGCGTTGACATTTTTTGAAAGCATATCTCCTGCAGACTCAGAAATTAAGTGAGATAATTACGTTAATAAATTTTATACAAAACTGAAATAAAAAACAAGAAATTAGAGTTCTTTCTGATGAACAACATTTTAAATTTTCTTCAGAAGATATGTTTTCTGGAAGCATAATTTTTGCATAACATATTACAATGACAAGATGGTATCTTTGCAGTATTACCTGTTATCGCGCAACTAGTGAAAATGAAAAAGAAGTTTCCAAATCTCCGTGAGTGACAGGGTTCCCGCTTCGAATGAAGCACCATTAAATGTAGTAAAATAGAAGAAACCAAAACATGTTTTATTCCCACTAGTTCAATAACAGGTAACCGATTAAAAAATTTTTGCTTTTGAACAATTTCAAAAAATTTCTTTGTAAAATGATCATAATGACTATCTTTTTGATGCAGCGCTTCAGTTGCACCATTGAAGTCTTCTGACCTGAATATTTCACACTTAGTGGTAGTTGTCGACTGTGAATACTGTTTTGGTATCACCTTCTAAGCAGTGGATTAATTTGTAACTTTGCTAAAAACTTTGAAATCGTAGTTCAGATACCACTCAAGGATACCACTGATCAAATACGCAGGTTGCAATCCACCCAAATGCAGTAGTGCAAAAAATTTCCCGGACCATGGTACTTTCTAAAACTTAGTATCAGAATGTCTCTCTCGTCATACGATAGCTGTAAATAAATTGCAGCACCGATTGATAAGCTTACTGAGGGGGAAATGAAATTTAAGAAACATCATCTATTTTTTAGACGACGTTGTATGCGATGCAAAAACCGCTAAGAATTTTCCAAATTTTACTTCCTCAATTTCACAGTCGCAGCAGAATAGCACTTCTTCTCAATATCTCTGGAAAAAGTTTGTGATAACATAAGAGGCGCAATGAAAATGCTAGCAGCGACATTCGTCAAAAAAGAAACACTCCCACGTTAAACTTTAATTGGCAGTGGTCTTCACGAACAGACACTGAACCACCCAACAAAAATTTCAGTGCTTTTTGAATTTTAGAAGAGTATGAAAAAGAGAAGCTTTTCTAGTATAGCGTTTTTATGAAGGTCCACCAAGCCCAGGCCACAAAAGTTTCGGTCGCAATACGTCAGAAAGAACCGGAATAATAATATCAAAACAATATTCGCACTCAGCAGCCAGTATCTATTGTGAAATACTCGGGTAAGAAAAGTCCAATAAAGAAGCAAATCGGAAAAGAAATCATTATGGTAATTCTTATCCGGAAATGTTTTAAAATTATTTAAAAACAAAAAAATTCAACCACTTACCTGTTACTCAGTAGAACTGAAGTAAGTTCTAGTTTACTGTATGTATTACGGCACTAAATAACTCTAGTTGATACAGGAACCCTACCACTCATAAAGGCGTCAAAATACTGCGCTATCTGGAGATTTCTTGTTCACTACTGTTACTTACCGCACACAGCTAGTGATATCATCAAAATACCACTCTATAATTTCAATATGTTACGCAAAAATTAAAATTCCAGAAAAGATTTTTGAAAAATTTAAATGCCGTTTCAATAAGTGTTCCACTTAGTGTGGTATAGACCATATAATATTAATGTTAATGCCAATATTAGTATTACTATTGGTACTATATCAATACTAATACTAATACATTTTTATTTGTGTATCTCCATTTATTTATGTACAATCGGTTTACACCCCCAGCTACAATACCGAAGCTTCCTAATGTATAAATAAGTTTAACTATGAAAAGAACGAACTTAAGCAATCGAGTAGTTTCTTCGCACTGTACCTCATACGGATCACCCTTTAAGCAATAATCAACAGGAAGGCCGTGGTACGAGAAAATTATAGCATCTATGGAGA
Organism: Enterobius vermicularis; assembly: GCA_900576705.1. Taxonomy (NCBI): domain Eukaryota; kingdom Metazoa; phylum Nematoda; class Chromadorea; order Rhabditida; family Oxyuridae; genus Enterobius; species Enterobius vermicularis. The sequence continues at coordinate 13,366 of UXUI01008388.1, forward strand.
AATCTAAATTGTCTAGTTTTTCCTGGATTTTTTTGACAACAGCGGTGATGTAGACGTCGTTGTCAAAGAAAGGCGACACAACACGCAATGACATCTGGTGGCGCTGTTTTGAAAGACAACGGAAAACCTAAAAATCAGGAAACAAAGATAAAAAATGCAGTCACTGAATCCTTATACATTATTGGATCAACATATAATTATCACTCATTGTTAGTTCGAATATAGTTAAAAAGGAATAATCTACCCATATTATTATCATCATTGTTTGAAAAAGTAAACAATTTAGTAGGATATAATGAAAATTTTTAGCAAAATTGCCGCAATTCTCAAACAGAAATAATTCGCTTACGATTCTCAGTAATCAAATTTTAATGCTATATCGCCTACAAGTTGTGAAAACTTAAAGAGTTCACCGGAAGCTTTAAATTTGAAAACGGCCACGAACCTCATCTACAATAGTAGCAGTTGTCGGTCCTGCAAACTGAGGAAAGAGAGGAAATAATAGGAGGCGGTTGCAGCCTTCAAATACAGTTTCTTGGCTAGCAGTGAATAAGTGGTTTAAAATCAAAAATGAAGAAATCAAGGTCAAAAATGGTCAAAAATTAAGCCAAATTCAATGAATTACGTGATACAAAACAGTATAATGGTGACCTTTGTCACAGCACCTAATATCTCAGTTAACCTGACTCAAGCAAAAATTGACGGCTAGTGCTTATAACTTCAACAAGACTTAAGAGTAGAATAAAACGGATTTCGACCTTAAATAGTACCTCTGTCCTTTAAAGCCTGGATGCTAGACGAAATAGAGGGGTTGCCGTAACGAAATGCCCATTCGACATCAAACTGAAGCAAAACGTTACTACAAATATTGATTTTAAAATGCCTTTCAAAAACCGATTAGAATATATGTGATACAGAGCATTACCAGGGAATGTAAATGATTTATAAGAACTAACCAGGTCAAAATAAACAAAAAAAACTATTTCAGTTGAAAAAGGTAGCCAAGCAGAACAGCTACTTGAAAATTATTTTTGTAGCACACCTACTTTAATAATTTCAAAGCTCTGGAAGAGATGACTTCCCTTGTACCGCTAAAAAACTTGTCGTTATCAATAATTTCATAACTGTAATTACAAACGCTAACCGCAGACCTTGCATGCAAGATTACTGAGCAGTCTTCGTGCCTATCCTTTTATCCATCATTTGAAACCGGAAGTTATGTTTTTGAAGTAAAAAAGGACAATTCAGCAATATTTATGCAAAGTAACTAAGATTATTAAACAGCCTATGTTGCTGAGTTGAACAGACATGGAATTAAGAGCAGCCTGTCATAACTGTAAAGCGATTCTACATAAAAGTCATTTGTCGACGACTACAGTTTTTAATTTAATAATATCGGATGCTTATCACAAATTTATTCTAGTCAAAAAGGTTACCACAATTACAACCAAACAATGAGGCCTGAACACAATTCTATACAAACGAAATACAGCAGGGAAATTTTTTGTAAAGCAGCGGAAAAAGTGACTAACCAATCTGCTTTCCAACCGTGTGGCGAGGTGGAGAGCTTGGTTTCGAGAAATCGTACGCAACGGAGATTCATTTTTTTCCGCGTTCCAGATTGACCTAAAGTGTATTTTGAGCAGCCTATGAAAGCTGAATACATGACAGCACAAGCGTAGTCTTAACAAACATCTCACTGCGGACATTAATTTTGTAGAGGAGGAATTACGAAGAAAATGAACGTATAGAATTTTCTACTCTAACTCTGATTGTAAACTTTTAAAATAGCCTTAAAACATTTTTTTCATTTAATGACCGTATGTCACTTACTGTAACAACTGGAAAAAAAATAGCCTGCATATTATTCACGCTTCTCTGTGCATCGTAACCTAACAGGGCAACGTGTCTATATGAGCTAGAAACTCCTGGCAAGTTTCAGCGAGCAAAGTAAGCTCTTTTGGGTACTCAACTTTCTCATATTTATAACAAACCCTCACTTGTAACAGTTTCTTTTTTTGAAAGGTCGGCGAGTGAGGACAAACAAGTACAATATTGGTAGCCAAATAATCCTCGGTAACTCAATCACTCGCCGATCGCTGAGAAACTCAGCTAAAAATTTCCTGATAGAGAAGTACGTGTACTGTTCCGGAGTTCCCGTATTTACCAATAAGACCCCTGTTTTTTTACCCAAAGCTAGAGCTTCCATCTAAAAATTGGTATGTAGAGAGAAGACCCTGTTAACACAACCTAGTATTAAGATAAGCTATTTTCAATGACAAAACAAGCCTGGGGAAAAATGATTTTTAACTAATTCATTGAGATTGGCCCAAAAACCTTCAGTGTATGAGAAATAACCTGACTAGAACTGCAGTTCTTCATCTGATGAGCATACAAACGAGCAAATTTCAAACGATGAACATGGGAGGAACCAGCTAAGGCCACAGCTAAAATATATTTGAAATACTTTTTGTGTAGAAAATAATCACACAATTAAGGTTTTACTCCCTTTAAGTTCATTGATAACGTTTAAATGGGGCACCCATGAACAGAGGACTTGTAAAACTAAGAGCAACATTTATAAAAAGGCTGAATTCAATTTAGCTAGAAAAATGGTTGCAGATAAACAAGGCACCGCTAAATAAATGTTCGAAGAAACACATAGAATTCAGTTTTACAGGGCGGTTTGGGTACAATAAGAATGTCATTGAAACGTAAACACAAAAATTTTTGGATTCTTTTATTGAAAAACAGATTTAATACATATCTCCCGGGAGAAGCCTCGAAGAAATTTTTATAGCGACTGATGAATCCATTACCAGTCACACTTGAAGTCCAAGCCGCTGCGTTAAATACACAACAGACAACCTAAAGAACAAACATTATCTTAGGGCAAAATTCCTATACTGTTCTAGTTTACTATCGGCAACTCCGCTTCCCGATTTTCAACAAAATCGAATTTAAGCAAATATCATTACGATACCAATAACTCCACAAAACTTATTTCCGCTTTTTACTAATGAATATCAAAAAAAAGCCTTGTGAATTTTATGTCCAATGAATGAATTCAACTGCAAAAAAAATATATTCTGTGTAAACGCAGGAGCGGAAGATTACTGTAAGTATTATTATTACATATAACTTCCAAAACCTAAACACCTAAATTTTCCGTTTGTTTTAAGGTCAGCTGAACACTTGGTCGCAACAGATCAGTGAACCAATACTTTTTTGCAGGATATTGAAACTCATGAAGAGAAAGAGGAAAAAATTTGGAACTTTTACGCTGGTATTTTCAAAAAAAATATGATGATCCGAACATAAATTCATTTGCCCTATCTGCTTTCTCAGCGCTTACCGCAACTTCAAAACTATCTCAAAATTCTAATATTTGCACAGTTAATGACAGAAAAGAAGAGCCATAAAAAATATTTTAAAATGGAGGTAATTTATTTAAGAATAATCACAGCTCTCTTGCCCAAATGACTCCAAAAAAAAAAAAAAAAAAAAAAAAAAAAAAA
>UXUI01008391.1:0-24833 GCA_900576705.1 Enterobius vermicularis
AAAAAAAAAAATTCTGAACTGATGTTATGGCTTCAGAACGTCTACACTGCTCAAATGTCTTATCAGTGCTAAAGCAACAGCCACTGGTAACAGTTTTTTGAACTACTTTTAATTTATTGAATACTTGCCGCGTTTAATTTCACTAAACGTTTCTGTTGTTCAATTACGTTAAAACCACAGAAAAAAAAAGAATAAATAAAAAATGATTCTAAATTATACATTAGTCTTAGAAATATTTTTATCGTACTTTTGCAGGTATTTTACTTATACAAAAAATTACTACCAAATCTGTTATATCGCATCAAATTATTACATCTTCGCTAAAGAATCGCTTCTTATACAGCCTTACAATAGCATCCAAATTTTGGTGGAGCATCATACACATTATTAGCTTTCGCCCTCCGTTTAAATTTTTTCCAAAACCCAACCATGTGTTCAAAGCACTGTTGAAAGTAAAAAACGTTGATACCTTCCTCCAGCTAACCCGTTTTTTGAATTTACATAGTGAATCTCTTGAAAAGTTTCAGAGATTTTTTCAAACTCTTTGAGACGCTACTAAAATTTAGCGTACTAAACTTTAAAACTTGAGTTTTTTTTTCAATCATAGGTTCACTCTAGTGTTTATGTAAACGAAATTCTTCAAATCATTCTTATTTATCTATCGTGATTTTAGACTCCTATATTTTCTTCTCTTTTGCTTCCTTAGAACCCAGTTTTAAACTATACATTAACTTGTAGTCATTTCACAAAAGGAACTGTTTTAATAATAATAATGAGGTGCAACAGCTAATCTTTGCCACTGTTCTCCATTAGGTGGAATTTCCGATTCAACTTTTATTTTTCTCCTAGTACTTTCCTAACAAAAGAATCTGAAATTTTGGGATACTTCTCTTAACAAACTTTATTCAGTAGTGAATCTACAATACTTGAAAGATAATTATTCTGTTCAAAATTGCATCTAAACCTCTGCTTTTTTTCTGCTCTTTACGCCGCAATAATGCAGTTATAGGTCGCTCAAAAGCTGGCATCAACGAACGAAAACCTTTATTTTGTTTGTAAATTATTCGCAAATTAGTTGTCTTGTAAAAACCGTCCCAAAAATTTAAAAACTTTTTCCTTTTTTGCGTACCGTAATTCTTCTTCAGTTTCTAAAATCATCGATTTTATACAAACGGTTTGTATTTGCCAAACTTGTACAGTATCACCGAAATCTATGTTGCAAATTTGGTAATGCAAATCCTTATAAAAAAAAAAAAAAAACAAAAAATCTTGCTTTCCAAAAAAATAATGAATAGCGCTAAACCATGAATGCCAAACACCACCACGAACCAGCACGAAAGTAGCATTGGCAACGAATGTTCAATTTACTTCTTTACTACCTCTATTCGTAAGTGCTGCGCTACAATTGCAAAGGTGATCCTCAATTTCCGCTTGGCTGTTGCCGAAATTTGAGCTCCACTTTTAATCAAAGTAGCTTAGTTAGTTTTCTTCTTTTTCCTCTAATTCTCAAACCAAAGTAATAAATAATTCGGAAATAAATAAGCATTTATCAGCTGTAGACAAGCTATTCTGAATTAGCCAACCAAAAAATTGCAATTATCTCCACTCTGTCTTGTACTTGAGACAAAACGTATATAATAAGCAAATAAATTTTTTTGTAGTTTTTCATTTCTTCACTTTTCAATCGACCACCAGTAGCAATAATATCTCGAATTCTTAGCGCACGATCACTAAAACTCGTTTACCTTCCAACTATCTTAAATTACAAATTTCAAACGGTCGAGGGAGGAAACGTGAAGTCGACGGATAAGATTCGTATCGGTTACTCAACTATTGAAAATACAAAGAAGATTTAATCCAGAACTCAGCAAACAAATGAAAAAATAGTTCCCAGCTTCCAAACAGATTAGAAATTGCCTTGTCATGGTATCTACTAGTACTTCTTTGACGTCCCTGTCAACCATACTCGAGAAGCCCAGAACATTTATTTTTGAAAAGACCACAACAATGTACAAGGCACCATTCCGCAATGTTATGTCACGTTCTTTACCAAAACATTTTAATCACAGGCTCAATGATCTTATTGTAACTTCAGTTTTTCTTATGCTCATCATTTTTTTAAGATACTCTTTATCGGTCTTCCTTTGCCTATACTGTAATTTGAAACCATTTGTCGAGATAAATTCTGACATTTTACTGCTGACGGCAGCCGGTTTCATTTCATAACGACGAAAGAATATGCAAAAGAATATAACCGTATTGACAAAAGCGGGTAACAACTAAAGAAGTAAAATGAAATGCTACTTTTGACAATCGACTTAGGCCAGTTGAGTGCCGTGAGAAGAATTTTAAGGTGAAAAAACCATGCTGTAGAAACAGGTGTTTGTCCAACAATAATGGGACTTGCGCAACCTATGCACATGCAGTGACACATGGTCACTAACAAATGCGCTTTAATAATTATGAATTCCTTACTATAATTTGGTTCGAAGCAAGTTCAACTGAATACAGTAAGTCAATAACTTGTTGAACAGACCCTTTCTTAGGTGATACTATCTATCGCTGGTGGGACATATCCCAGATTCAAATTTCATAATTATCCCGAGCATCTAGCTTTAAAAAAAGAAGAGAGTTTAAATGAGAGAAATGTCTCCAAAATTAGTTTAAACACATTGTAATAGAGAGGTTTTTAAGGATATAAGGTCTTTTTTTGTGGAGATTAATTACAGTTAATATTTTATCTTTTTGGAAAAAGCGTTGTCCTGCTTGTTGATTTCAATTGTCGTTATAACATGTAATGGCGTTGTTTCTTATAACTTTTAAGGTGAAAAATTTCTTCCTATTCTTTTTCGATTTTTATCACTTCCTTCTTTCTAAATTAGAGTAAAATTTTGTCCTTGATTTCCACTTAATTATAACTAAACCGCAGGAAAATATTCCTCTGGGCAGACCGCGTTGAATTATTATATAACGTAACACCGACCCGGTAAGTTATACTTTCCAGTCTAAACACCATTTGAGCGCATTTTTTCTGAATCATCCTATTCTTCTCTAAGCACATGATTCTTCCGAACTTCTAGTCTCCTTAATTTTAGTCTCTATAGCCGTACAGAACCGTCTGTTCCTGAGTTCCTGACCGTCGTAATTTGCGCATCTTTGTAAAACAGAATTATAATTTTCTTACATAAATTTTCTACTAAACATTGAGTCAAAAAAATTCTCCAGTACTTCACGATAGTTCTTGTCCAACTCATGTATACAGTTACTAATTTTTCTTTTGTTCAGTAAAAATAATTTTTTGTGAAATTTCTTCTCGAAACTTTTTTGTATAATTTTCTGTTAAAAAAGCTTATTAAAATCTACAAATATTAATGGATCCACAAAGTACAGTTGCTAACACAAGATAACGTTGACAAAATAACACCTGACAAAAAAATAAATAAACAATAAAACAGAAATCAATTTTTGGAGTGGCTTTCGCTTTGAAAAAACGGATTTAAAGGCTTCTCAACTTAATTTTTGTCAAGTCTGAGTTTAAGCGAGGTCTTGAAAAGAACAGAATGAATATTTGGCAATTCTCCGAAATTCATACTTTTCAAAATAAAAAGTAACTGACGGTGAGCCTTCGCTAAACCACAAGTTTACCGGGTAAAGTGTTGCTGTTCGATGAATCCGTTGTTGGACGGTATTTGCCGTGCTAAAGGCAAACTTAACCACGTAAAGACAATGTTAGTTTCAACCTCCGTTTGAGTATTCATCATCATCCTTTCAACAACACTGTTAGTTATGACTTAAAATTAAGTTGCGCACTAAACTGTAGAATCACTGGACGGATTTGAATTGGTTTTTGAATTTTCCAGTTTTTTTACACGTTGTTTTTGTGCTGAATTCATAAAGTTCTCAGGCATTATTTGAGGTATGCATATCAAACAGAGGAAGCTTAAAGGTGGCTTTAGTATTAAAAGCACGGTTTTACTAAGTTTCTTGGTTTTGCAGTGTAGAATGGTCGGAAATCTCTAATAAACAATACAGTTGTGGGATTCTGGCCTCGAACACTATTTCTTTTCTATTTTTATTTTGTTTTCCTTCTTCACACAGAGATAGCAGTGTTTGGAGTTTTGAACTGTAGGGACTTGATAGTGTGTAGTATTATTGTATTACTTTTGAAAAAAAGCTGTATCAGCTTTTGTTTTTGTAAAGTGCTCTGTTCATTTAGCATTCGTTTCTAATTTTTGGTTTATTTAGAATAACTTTAGAAGATGGTTCTGTCATGGTAGCTGAAAGAGCATCTGACGGATCTTTCAAAATGACTTGTGATGATGAAGAGGAAGAGGAGAGGGACGAATTGAACTCAGAAGTTGCACAAGGTTCCTCAGTAGATGTTACTGGTACTAGTTGCGGCGTTTCGCAGAGACAGAAAAAGAAACGTGAAAGGTTACGACGCTTTGGATTTATAGTTGATGATAATCCAGATTTTCAAGTGGCGAACGTTACTAAAGGCGTCTATTTGGGTTGGGCCCTCTTTTATCATCAAAAATTTATTCTACTATATTGGATTTTGCTGCATCACCTTTGATGCAGCTTTTGTGGAAGGGGTTCGGTAACAGTTTTTTGCAGCTTTCATGATATGGCACATAAATGAAGTAAAAAGAAATTAATTGTTCGAGATTTATATTATCAAATTTATTGCTTTAACTTGTAATTTTGATACCTTTATTTAAGGTAGCCAGGACGTAGCTCATTCTTTAAAGATTTTAAAAGAGCATAATATTTCTCATATTATAAACTGTGCAACTGGAGTTCGGAACATTTATGAAGGTCATTTCAAATACTTGAAAATAGAAGTAAATGATTTACCTAATGTAAATTTACGCTCGTACTTCGATGAAGCACACAACTTTATGAGGAAATGCGTTGAGGCAGGTGGTAATGTGAGCGCTTTATTTTTTATCTTTTGAAGCACACGTTCCTGTTAGAGACTTGTGCAAGTTCCTGTAATAAGTGCGGAAATTCCATAGTTGCCTTCGGTGTTCTTGCGGATTTGACTATTTCGTTAAGTAACTAGTCTAACTTCTTTTAGTTATGCAGGAAATTTTAGGTATTTGTGCACTGTAACGCTGGACTGTCTCGCTCTCCGACGATAGTTCTTTCCTACATTATGCGTTATGAAAGGAAAACTTTACAGGAAGCTCTTGCTCAAGTGCAAGCGATAAGACAAGGTGTAAACTGCTGAGTTTTCTTACTTTGATTATTATTTATCATGAATTGGTGGTGTACTGGTGCGAGTAGGTAGTTTTTCTGAAATCTTACAGTATTGCTAAGTCTTCTAAAAATATTTTTGAAAATGTAGCATCGTATGCGTAATCTTAAAATCTATCTTGTTCTTTTTTCACTTATTTTTTTCCTCCCATGTTTTATACGACGTGAAAAATATTTTCAGTTTCGCCGAATCCTGGTTTTTTACAGCAGTTGTTTGCTTATGAATACGAACTACGGAGCTGCTCTTCTACCACTGACTGAGGTTTTGTTGTGATGAGTTGGTTGTATCTGACCCGGTGTGGTGTTATTAGTCTTCTTAAATTCTTTCAAACTTTATGACTATTTCTTTGCGCTGAAATTTTTTTGTAGTGATCATATTATGTGAGTTGATGGTTTTTATTTTTCCATTTTTATCCCGCTTAATGTGTAGTTAGTTCGTGGAAGATGAAGTGCAATATTTTCTCGACTGTGAGGATAAGTTCATTCACATCTTTCGTTTTTAGGTTCTTTGCTATTACGCAGTTTAAAAAATGACAAGGTGACCTGTGTTTTTATGAAGTCTAATAATATTGATTTGGCGCACAGCTTCTGTATTGGCAGCCACCATTAGATCTGTACTCAGGTTTAGAATTTAACTGTTTGAATGCATTTGTTTTCATTGGTAATGTGAAAACTTTTTGGTTTAAGATTAACTCAGTATTGTGCGTTTTTCGTAGAATTTTTCGCGATTATTAGTGCGCTGCTGTGAATGTATTTTGATAGAGTTGTAATGTCTCTCTATCCGAATCACGCTAAAAGACGTAGTGGTTCAAAATGTTTTCTTAAATCTTACAGTTTTGTTTTTTAGTTAGATTACTTTAAATACGATAACACTAAAAGATTATGAAAGTGTTTGAGTTTTTTGGATTTTGTGATAATGAAGTTCAACCAATTCTTTTTCTCAGGTTTTTAGACGCAAACTCTCTAGTAGTATTACTTGCCTGAAGGAACTGAAGCGCAGCAATAAAGCGAAGTCATTATCCGATTTGAATGCGTATTTTGCACGTCTGGAATTCAGATATTCTGGACCTATTTCATTTCAACTCATTTGCACGCTATCAGCATATTGTTGGCTCCTTCCAGATTTGAATCTAGTAATGTGTAGGAAGCTGAAAGCTGATCACTTCAGAACATATGCTGCCGGACATGCTTACTTTTAAAAATTGTATGGCCAGGAATTGTGTTTCGTTGGTTTGTGGGTTTGTTGCTGTGGATACCGGTGTGGAACTTTGCCAATGGAAATTGGGCTTCAGTATTAGTCAACTTGAGATGAAAAAAACATTTTGTGAGTTATTTCTTTTTCTTAGGTGTGTCTATTAAGATTTTATGAAAGGTCAGTTCGTAATTAGTTCTGCTGTCCGATATGGTTCTCCTTGAGGGGATACTTGCAGCACGCAACAAATTGCGACATGTAGAAACCAAGTAAGTAATCAATTTTGTTTTAAAAACACAAATAAAGCTAGATAAGGTGTACGTTGTAGAGAACAAGCGGTAACTGGACTTGGTGCAGTGGCAACTGATCTACAGATGGCAAATGTTGCCAAAAATGTCTATTTGGGTAAGTTTTGTACACTGTGTACAAATTATAATCATCCACTAGTTTACTGAAAAGGGAAAATGTCTTTTATGGATCGTTACGCTGACAGGACTCCAAAAATTGTGGCTCTTCAATATTCTTCCGTTTTACTGTTCAAATACAGCTTACAAATCTACTCGAAGAGGGAAATCAGAAGATACACTACAAATATATTTTAAAAACTGGCTACTGATAACTATTTCGCACATCTTAGTCATGAGTTTTTTTCATTTTAGAGGTGTCTAACCATGTAGAAGTTTAAGAACTGGGCTTGACGGCAATTTTTTAATTTCTGAGTAAGGAGTTATTGAGCTGAACGTTATGGATTGTCTTGTTAGTGTGTTCTGGATTAATTTTTTTTTGGTTCTGAGAGTTATGCTGTTGTAAAAAAATAATGTTTAAAAAAGTGCATGTTACTGAGTAGTTTAAAAAATGTATCTTTATTTTTTCTTAAAACGCATCTTTTGTTGTGTGCAGCCATTTCACTCTGAAAAATTACACTTTTGAAGGGAGATGAGCTTAACGGTTACTTGCAAATATGACTTTCCGCATTATCTTGTAAACTGACGAAGATGTTTTTTGAACTGCTGTTGTAGTGTTTCAGGAAGTGAAGATGTGGCGAAGGATTTTGACCTTTTGAGCTTTCACAACATTACTCATATAATTAACTGCACTCAAAACGTCGGTAATTTATTCGAGGATAAAATAACATATTTGAACATCAAAATTATAGATACGCAGCAAGTGAACATAAAAAAGTACTTCGATCAAGCTTTCCGTTTCATAAGTGATTGTATCAATAGCGGTGGAAATGTAAGTTTGAATTAGCTTTTTCCTTAAATGGTTTTGAAAAATCTTAAAATCTTTTTACTTCTCAACTATCTGTTTGTGGTTACGTTAATTTGACATATAAAGTATATATAAGAGTTGTTTAACCTCTGAAAAGAATTTTATTCTGGCGTGAATTGTTCTCGTTTGACCGGAAAGGGGGGAAGATACTGGTGGACCTAGTAAGAATTAAGAAAAGGCAGAGGATTTGTTTTAAGTAAGTACTTTTGCAACAAAATCCATCATTCCATAATTTATACTGAAAAATGTTGACAACTGCTGAAAGAAGAGTTCCACTGTTTTACCTGTACTTTTTTTTCTCTCGTTTTGTCCGTTTGTTTACTAAAGCACATGGAACACAAAATTTTTACTGTAGGGGAAAGAAACAAAACATCAACGTTGCGAAATTCAGCATAAACTAACACGCAGGCGGCTAATTTTTTTTCATCAATGGATTTACGGTGTACTTGAAAAGTTCATGTCGCATAACCGATCTTTTAACAGTTAGTTGCTTTCATCGTTATTCAAATCTAGGTATTGGTACATTGTAATCAAGGGATTTCACGTTCTGCAACAGTTGTTATTTCCTATATCATGAAGTCGGAGAACAAAACGTTCAAGGAAGCTTTAAATCAAGTAGAAGCAGTACGAAAAGGTTCTTTCAACTCTTGCACTGAGTCGATTTATCACTGCAGTAACTGTTCAGCCAAATATATGCCAAACTCTTGGAATAAAATGACTTTGTCTAACTCTTCATTATGCTGAAATATTCATTTTTTTCATTTAGACTTGGAAATGTTGTCAATTTAATAACAATGAGGTTTATTTGAAAAAGTACAGTTGCTTAACGGTTAATTTTTCAGTAAGCCCAAATTTTGGCTTTATTCGACAGTTGGAAGCGTATGAGGCAGAATTGAAAAACTCAAATAACTTGTTGTCGTGCTCCTGAAAAAATCCAGGTTTTAAAACAATGGTCACCAAAAAGCATTTACGCTAGTATGTTATTCGCTTAAGAATTGAGACAATTCTCTTTGGTTTTCATGAACGTATGGTTGGTTAGAACATGGGCTTTTTAAACATTTTCGCAGCGCAGCCATTTGTAATGCCCGATAGTTCCTTTATTACTGCAGCAGTTGAGATTAGTTTATTAGTACAGTGTTTTTTGAGGTTAAATTTTCTAAGTATATACCTATTATTACTTAGATTGGAGTAACCATTGATTAAAAGCGGCTTTAGGATAATTAACACGGGCACAACAGCAGTACAGTTTTGTGTTGTAGCTTGTTGTATGTTATTTGTTGATCATTTCCACTACTGTCATAGACTTCCGTGGTTGAAATAAAAATTGCTTCTCATTTTGTTGTTTGTTGCAAACAAACAGCAATTTTCAATTATGCATATCAACATTTTTAATTTTTTATTTCGAAAATTATTGATGCTTAGAATATTCTTCTTGATTTTAAATTAAAAAATGAAAATTGATTATTTGAATTCACTTTATTGCTAGCAGTAAGTTTAAAAAGTTTTGACTGTTTGTTTAGCAACGGTTTTGGTGGTAAGATTTATGAGTTTTTTTCTTTTTTTTTCTTGAAGTTCTTCTAATAAATGTTATTTTTTTTGCATCTATCTGTGGTGAAGTGATTTTAAGTTTTCGAATTCATTGGTAGTAACGTAATGATGAAAGAACATTTTTTATTTTCTGTTTTGTCGTATTGTAGGCAGATAAAATTTGCTTAATAAAACTGTAGCAAAAAACTGCAGTTGAAAAATGGGAAGAAGTATATATATATACGTGGAATTATCAAAATAGTCGAGAGTGTAAATGTATACAAATATCTTTTCTTCTTCTTTCTTTTTTTTTTTTCTTTTTTGGTATAAGCAAAAATTTGAAATAAAAAAAAAAAGACAGCAAAGAAAGTCTTTTTTTTTTTTTTGTATTATCGTAGATGGACACGATGTGGACAAAGTTTTGATGGTTGAGCACACACTTACAGTAGCACGACCTGCTATTGTTGCACCATTGTTTGCCGAAGTTATGTATGCTGTCCATCAGTGCCGTGAACGTCTTAATTCCACTTAACTGTGGTGTTTGGTAAACTTGGAAAAATACAACAGACTGCTGAACAATAAAGACAACATTTAACGGAACAAATAAGAAGTGAAGGAACAAGTCAATAAAAGCCAGATAAAAATATTCTTTTTTTAATCTTACCCATATAAAAGGCAAGTGAATGTGAGCACTTTTTCATATTTTCAATATTTGAAAGTAAAATTTTTTTGTTCTTTTTGCTCATCTCTCAACTTCGTTATGTAAATTGTTGAATTTATTTATTTTCTAGCTGACTGATAACACTGCTATTTATCTTTATTGTTTTTAAACCAAAACATTATTTTTTATCACTTTTGTTCACTTATTCCAACTTTTCTTTGTTTTCAATTTTTTTTTTTTAAATTTTTTTATTAGGAAAAGTGATAGCGGGTTATACAGGTAAATTTTGAACTAATACTATCTTTAAATTCAAAATTTTCAATCGTTGTTTGCATCGCCTAAAGTTAAAATTATCAACTGTTGAATGCGCTAACTTTGCTATGCATTTCAGACGGTTTTTTCGTAGATTAATTTGACTTGATTTCTTTGACAAAATTTTATTTACTAGTCAAAAAATCATTTAAAAACTACTAATGTGTTTTTAGAGGTTTTTATTTCAAGAGGAAAAAGTGTGATTTTACGTTAATTTTCACAGGAATGTATAGAACGATACTGTCAGTGGTGATTTTAGCAGTGATTTCTGAAGAATGCAGTACTCAGTACGCCTACCCATACGGTATTTATGGAAGTTATGGTCTTTTGGATTCGTTTAGTTGTTAGTTTCAATGTCAATTAGTAATTTTTTGTTCAAATTATATTAAAGTTAAAGATTTCTTTTTCTGAATTGGAAAATTTATCTGCTGTTTCGCTTTTCAGCATTTGGGTTTCCATATGGTTACGCCGGCTATGGACCTAGCAGTGCTTACGCTTATGATCCTTATATGGGCTACGGAATGGGTATGGGATCATTTGGAGGTTTAGCTGATTATCCCGGTCTTGGACACATGGGCGGAATGAATGGAATAGGAAGTCTTGGCGGTATCAGCAACCCATCACGCATGATTAATAATGGCAATACTTATGGCGGTTTCGGAATGTTCAGCAAATCATCATCAGCAAACAAACGTTTTAACGGCGGTAATTTTTAGTGGTTTTTTTTAAATTTAAAGACATAGAATTTTTGACTAAGCTTTACACAGTTGTTACAGTCGTAGCTCTGAACAGAAAAAGCCGTGAGCAAGTTATTGTGAAAGTTTTGAATGGTGATGATTTTGTTGACGATGGTACCAGAAAAGAATTTTAAAACTAATAAAACCGTTGAATAGGATAATTTAAAAGTTTAATATTTAAACATTACATTAAAGCCACTGCCAGGAAATATTGCTTTTATCTATGTTAGAAAAGTAAATTTTCTTCAAACTCTTGATACAGTAAAAAAAAGCAGATGAATGTGAATAGAAAGATAGTAACTTAACATTTTTTGCTGTTTATTGTAGTAAAAAATTACAGGATAAAATCTGAATAAAACTGTTCTCCTTTTAGGTGGTTTCTCCAGTTCTGCTTTAGCTTCAATGTCAAACGATGACCTATTACCAATAAATGGTTTTGGCGGACGAAATTCAATATTATCAAATAAATGGGAATCAAAAGTGAAGAAAAATTGAAATGGAAATAAAGATGACATCAATTTGTTGTTAGACTGTTCTGTTATTTGTTATAAAATGTTGCATTCCCACTGATATACATTGGAAATTTTTAACTCATCAAACTGCAACAGAACTGTCAAACTTTAATGGCCATAAATGTACTTAATATATTTGAATATTTATTCATAAATTTACTTAGTGTTTTATGCAGTTTAAATATTCGCAAAAATATTTATTCTTTTTTTTCTTTTTTTAGATCGTAGAGTCTAAAAAGAAGCATTCGTAAATAGCGTCCTAAAAAATAACTGTAAATGTTTTAAAAATTTATTTTTTATTACACTCAACAAAGAAACAGATTTACATTCTAAAAATATGCATATATAAAATTTTACTTGAATTTTAAACAACAGTATAAGTGTGAAATAACAAATACAATCTTCAACTGTCGACGATGTTTCCTTTTTTTTTTTTTAATTTTCATCACCTATTGACATTCGTTATGCCACCGCTGTAAGGATGAAAAAGAGTATTGATATGTTAATGAAAATGCTTTATTTCTATTAGAAAAATGTGCTTAAAAAACTTCATTTTATGGACGTGTTTCTTTGTTAGGATACATTTTGAACATACATACATACATATCTGAAAAAGAATTGTGCAAGAACGAATAAACAGTTTTATTATTTCTCAGAAAAAAGCCTATAAAATTTACACCACTATCTGAAAAGTATACTATGCATAGTTGGCTACAGTAATAAAATTTGAACTTCTTATTGGTAACTTTCATATAGTTTCATTTGCTCTTTAAATTTGAAAAAAAAAAAAGTAAATCAGTCGCTTTAGTCATTCCATCAGAAGGCTTTTGAAAAGCTTGGCTGAAAACTATTCACTACTCGATAACAGATTTATTTAAGCTTCATTCTAAGGCAATTTGCAAACAGCCCAACCCACTTTTTCAAACAGAAGAAAACTTTGTCTTCAATTGTTCGACCAGAACCCACTGCAAAATATCTTATCAATAAGTCTAGTTTTAATACCAACAAAAGCTTTGGTCTTAATTTTAAAAAATCCCTTCAGTGGATTTAAATGTTTCTGCAGTATAGTATTTCGAGGGTAATTTAAGTTTGTTCCAAAGTACCATAAAATTTATTTGCTTATTTCTTTCAATGAATAATATATTTCTTTCAGTACTATTCCGACTGATAAACTGTACCTTTTGTCTGCCGCTTTTACTTGGGAAAATTGTTTTTATTTTGACATTTTGACTTTTTAAAGCCCGTTATATGCAAAAATTTTTCATCTCTTAACACTGTACCTCATACCGTCTTATTCGTATTACTCCGGATAATCGCCTAACCACCACCTTCTCCTTTTATTTCCTTCAGCAGCTCTTATACTTCACACGTCTTAAGTGCATAACTGTTTTGGCGATCAGACATAATTCAGTTGAATCTTTATTTTTCCCAAGTCCTTTTCTTTCAAAACTCTTTCCTCTTTTTTCCATTGTAACTTTATCAGTCCAATTTCCTGACTCTCCACTTCTGGTACCTTCCAAAACTATCGGTTTTCTGATTTTTTTAATTTTTCAGTTACTCGAGGTGTGAGGAAAAGTCATGGATGTCAAGTATGCTGCTCTGAACATTCTTTCTTTTACTAAACCAAATATACCAAAACTATCCATTGTAGTACCAATAATTTTAGAAAAAAAAAAAAAAACTTGTCTAAAACTGGCCAAAGATTTAAACTTCTGAGTAACTTCTGAATAGCAATTAATGATGTGAAAAGTTATAACGGAATTCCTTCAAATCTTTTTGTACTCTACTGTAATACGAAAATACCGTTATAACTCCTTACCGCATAGGGGTAACTTATTTTCAGAATCACTCGAAAGTCCTTAATTTCAAGCCAACTATTCCATAAAATATAACCAAGAAATAAGTAGTCCATGCAGGGACAGAAACTTAAGAACCAATCTTGTATTCTCCTATGGCCTTCATCTAAAATGCCAGAAGTAGTCAGCAACGAATTCTTTGCCCACCGTCTCAGCTCTGCAAATAATAGACCGTCATAAGAAAAAAATGTTTTTAAAATGTTCAAAAGCCGGCTGGAAGGTGGAAAACGTATTTTTAATTTTATTTAGCTGCTACAAAAAATAATGCTTCTAAAGCGATTTTTTGTAAAGCGCGAAAATTTGGTCACTTTTGAAAAGCCGTTAAGTTTTCACTGCTTTTCCGCAAGCTTGCATATCAGTAGTTTTGGAGGGACTACTAGGGTAATACTAGCCAAAATTTTCAGCGTTCTTCCTTATTTTAGGCTCTGGGATCGTTGATGCATAATGGCGATATGACCATAACATGTGTTATTATGAGCTGTAATTTTTTGCGGGTTTTGGAAGTCCGGTTAATCGTGTTGAAGTTTCTGATCCAGTAAAAAAACAATTATTCTGAGGAACAACAGAACCATGTTTGACGAATTGGTGGAGCACTCATTAGTAAGCGTAGATTTTGTGTAGTTTATTCGTGATCGTTTGTGGAGGGTAGTTTACATAAAGTAGCTTGAATTCTAGTAGGAAGAAATTAAGCTGAGTTGCAGCACCTTGTTTTGCTATAGTAGTTTTTTCAGGAGGCAAAAATGATAAACGAAGAAGAGGAATCGTATAACTTCATCAATACTCTGTTTGACAGTTTGTTAAGCGACATTAACAATGCAGTGAATACTACGGATTCAAAGGACTCAAAAGTGTATGCATTTTATTGTAATGATCCAGTTTCCCAATTGTAGTTTGCTATCGAATTCTGTTGATTTAGCTCCGACGAAAAGGTTTACATGTTATGTAAAGTGATTGCCCATGAGTATCGCGATGAAGTTAGTAAAATTGCCATGGAGGGCCAGGATCTTACTCATCTGAAAGATCTCCCACAATTATTTTGCAACTATTTCAGTCGTTACCCTTCTAGTTTTTCATCAGGTACATCTCCGTATATCTATTTTTATGCTTTTTTTACCCTTGGTTTGTACAGCACAGCGTGTTTTTCATGCTGAGGAAGCCTCGTTAGTCGCATATGTCATATTAAAACATCGCTTTTCATCACAGGCTACAGTACCGTTTAATATTCATATTTATCTTTGCATTTTGAATAATTTAGATATAATAATCTGGACCATTGGCCGATTCCTTTCCGTCTTATCTTGTACTGCAGTGTATACTAGGCTCGGAGGGTTGTACAGACAGCAGCTTTTAACCTTCTCAAAATTTCTTTCGGAAACGAGCAGAATGTTTTTTTTCAAACAGATTATTTTTCTACTGTTTGGTGAGTTTTGTTAGTTGTGAATTTTGTTGGCTTTGCTACAAACTTAGAATCGCTGGTTGATAAGGCCCTGAAACTTGCAACTTGTTATGCCAGGAGTCGAATTCTTAGATTCAATTACAGGAACTCTGAGCGATGAAGAGCAACTAATTGTTGAAATATCTGGTTCGGGTGATTTTGATTTCCGTGAAATAAGCTGCTCTTTAGGAAACATAGTGCTCGTCCCCGTCAAAATACAGTTACCTCATGCTTTCGCGAAGAGAGCTCCTTTACAGTTGTGTTTGCTGTAAGTAGAAAAAAAATTTTTTTTTTCAGTTTTTGTGAAACTGTAAATTTCTGATAATTTTCAGGGAACTAATGCACCACGGGTGTTTTGATCTCAGTTGGCTTACTGGACCACTGTTACATAAAACTTGGTTAATTTTGATTAGGATGATGCTCATCTGTGATTTCAATGTTAAGAATGTTAGTTTTTGACTTTTTAAAATTCATGCGTCAGTATTCAATATTTTAAAACTTCGATCATTTTTAGAAAGTTCTCTTGGTAATTCAAAGGTTGATTAGTCTAGACTTATGCAACAGCGCATATGCGGATTTGTTATTGTTTGCGTTCTTGTTTACTGAAAAACAAATTTCGAGAGCAGAAGATAAAGGTCTATTGCACTTTCTGCAAGAGTCACTGACAACTTGCGAAGAGGCATTTGGTCGCAATCTTAGAAAGTAAGTGATTTTTTCATATGTAAAATTACTTGAATTTCTGTATTCCATTTCAGCGAGGTTTTTCAGATTTCATACTTTGAAAATGTTCAGAGGATTAACGGTTCGTCGTTGCTTAGAATGGATGGTTGAAATAGTGCACTATTTTGAGCAACAGAGCAGTCTTGGTAAGAAATTGGTATTAATGAAGATAGAACTTTCTTTCATACTAAGTGGTCTCTATATTACGAAAATTTAATATGTCCGTTCTGGTTTTCTAACAGTAATTCCTTCGATGAAATATTGTGTATACCACTTAGAAGTTCGCGCTGTTCGGCTGCTTTCTGACTTTTGTTTCGTACTCGCTCGTTTAAATCCAGTGAGTAAGGAAGATGCGAGTATTTTGAAAAAAATTGGAGCGAATATTTTCGGGATTGTGCGCTGCATATTTCTGCACGACATTCCAGTACCTGATGATGAGCTAGGCGATATATTTTCTTTTATGATTGCCATGGATTGTCAAATGAAGAAAAGGTTGACAAAGATTTTTTTCAAATACTTGTTAAAGTTTGAAGATTGTTACACCCTCATTTATTTGATTTGTTTTTTTTAGCGAACTCCAGTCAAGGATAGTAGAACTCGCGAACACCGCTAAGGAAAGCAGTCAGGTTTTGTCGGTATGAAAATAAATTAATCTGGGTTTTTTACAATTTAGTGATTTTCTTGGTCTTATTTTGAACATGTAGACTTTGAAGTCAGTACGCGTAAGACATACAATCATCTCGGCATTGAAAAATATTTTTAACGGAACACAACTGCTGCCATACGTAATACCGCAAACTTCGCAATTAATGAAGGTTTAGTATTTTCTTAACTAAAATGAACTTTTTTTTAAAAAATTTTTAAGGGTGTAAATTTATAACTTTTTTCATTATAGTATTATTTAAAAGTATTCACAACTAGGTCTCATTTTGTATTATGAGAAGTCTTCGTGAAATTTAGATTTTACGTACAGTGCCAAATATGACTTCTGAAGGTGAAGAAGTGATGCTTTCGATCATAACTTTAATTTCGACGTCTGTAGATTGTTATGAAGAGGAACAAGCCACATGGCTTGCTTTTCTTTCGCTTCCGTGGCTTGTGGTTGTAATTTTCTCCTTACTCTAATTTAGTTTCAGAAGTTTCTTACTAACGTTTCAGCTGAAACTGCTTTTGGTTTCAATTTAACTAGGATTTTTTGTTTCAGGAGCCTGTGGATATATCACGCCACAAAAGTTCTATCCCATTACTTCCTGAAATGAGGAAATTAGCAAGAACAGAGGGGTTCGCTCGCGCGTGTGGTAACTTAAGTCTTATCCTTGTTAATGTTTTCTTGGTCTATTTCGTTACTACTACGCTGTTCATCTCTTTCACAGTAACATATTGTCCAGCGTGTAATTGTTTGCCAGACGTTTTTTTGTATACATTGCGGCCATGCATCTGTTAAAGGTTTGGAAGTTAAAAGGACAGCTGTAGCGGCGTTGTCAAAGATGAGGGTTGCGTCAGAGTGGCGGCGTATATTATTTACACATGCCTTGGACTCGTCTATTATTACTTTGCAGAGTTCTGCTTTAGAAAATTTTCCTTACTTCGCTGCTTCTATCGGTATCGTTTATTGGATTATATTCGAATACTATGAATTTTAAATAAGTTAAAAGTTTGTTTACATACCGAGTAAATATTTAACAGTATTTTTACAGCTATTCAAAGACCTGTTTTAGATAGTTATGCCTACAAGTACCTTTTGGATAAGATTCTTTCTATTGGTAAGGAAGTTATGGCCTTTAAGGAAGATGTGGGTCTTTGTGCAACAGTTTTCAAGGTTACTCGTTCGTCTGTTCGCGTTTTACTGCTAATGACAAGTTTTATCAGTCGTTCCATTTTAGGCCGTAGCGAATTCAGTTTGTGTTTTGGACACTAAAAAAATTTTAAAAAGTGGAGAAGTTTGTTCAGTATGTGCGCAAAAGGCTTATCTCCAACAGACTTTAGATTTGGACTTCGAAAGTTTTTTTACCCTACTGGTGAAAGGTTTTCTACACAAAGAGAAGGAGGTGCGCTTAGGTAATGGATGACAACTGATTTGATTTTAAGTGTCATTTCAAAAGTTATTGATTGAGCCTTAGAGAATGAATTGAATTTTTGAATTTTAGCATGTTGTACTGCCCTTCAAACATTGTTAAAACATGTGCGGTTTCAAGACTTGAATTCGGTTGAGGAATATATCGCTAAATCATTGGTTTTAATGAAGGATTTGGATGAAGATGTTCGCACTGAATATGAGTATGTTTAAGACTTCAAAGACTAGAGGAGAATGATCTGAATTTTTTGGAGACTTTAAGTAAAAGGATAATATGCTCAGTTTAATTTCAGATGGTGTCTAACACAAATTGTACATATGAAGTGGGGCTCTCTATTCACTCGAATAGGTGAAAAACTTTCTGAACTTGAGGATACTGAATTTCAAGATATACAATTGCAGTCTACTGTAATTTGTGCTGAGTAAGTGCCATTTGTTGTTGAATCGGCATTTTTTATGCTGTGGAATCAGATACACTGGGTACTAAATTTTTAATCACATCTTAATTTCTTTTTATTGAATTCAGGTACGCTGTCGATGAGTATTTGTCGTCAATGTGCTTTCTTCGCTTGATTTTACTGGCAATATCTTCCGATATTTCTGAAAAAGTAGTTCCGGTCTGTGAAAATTTAATTCAGGTGACATTAGTTTGAATGTTTTCTTAAACTCCAGCCTTATTTTTTAAAATGCTAAATTCTTTTACATTTTTTGTTTAAACTTCATTGCTGTGTTTCAGCGAAAAATTTCTTCGTGTACTCCGTCTATTACTCCGAGGCAGCTTTTTTTAAGATTTCACCAGCAGATTTGTAAGTATTTGGCTAAGCAGCTGACTTGTCGTACACTAACTGGCAATGGTTGGTTTTTTAAAATTGAGTAATATTCTTGGTTCTTCCTTTAAATTCTGCTGGTTTTTAATATTTAGGTAATGATGAGCGGGTTCTTGCGAAATTGAGTGAAAAAGTTTGTAATGCGTTCAGGTCAATGGCACAGCTGTTCGGTTACGTGGGACAGAGTGGTGCTGTAAATGTAAAAAGGTTAACGGTTAACTTGTGAAATAATAGTTTGTTGTTGTAGGAAGTGTTTTTGTTACTTTTTTTTTTAGTTTGTTACGAGATGCCTGCTGTGAGTTTGTTTCGTCACTGCTTACTACGAGTGGCGCTATAACGGTATATTTGACTGTGATTCTGCAGAAAATAATGGAACTCCGTGATATTACCGCCGAAACACTTGTGACAGAGTCGTACTCATCGCTGCTTGTTCATCTTCTTGATAAAAATTTACCAGTTCTTAAATCAGCATTTCGTTTTATTGAGGAATTCACTAATGGGACTTGCACCTGGGTAAGATTAATCTTCTCAATTTACCGGACCTTGATCTTTTCAATGGTCTTTGGAAACACCGAGGTGTTCTTTTCATGAGAAGCGTCTTCGCTTCAGCGTGGTTTGATGTCAAGAAACGTTTATAAATGCACTGTTTGCCTCCTTCAACATCTAAGCGTTTCCGAAGAGCGTTGTATGCAACAGTTGAAAGCAATATATGGTGTGGTACGAGAAGGTGATTTAAATTTCTCCTTAACAGCTTTAATTGAAGAGAGGTAAGTTTTCGGGAATTAAATATGCTTTTGAATACGGCAGTCGGCAAAGTTTAGTCTTGTTTTATTTCAACCTCAATGTTTCTGAGGAAGGTTTTAGATATCTGGGGATTTTGTTATGCTTTCGTACTTCTTTCACGGAAGATCGCTTTTTCTCAAAAAGAAGTGTTTTGGTCACAAGCTTATGTAGAATGATCAGAGTAATTAAGGAAGATGGGACAAATTTGCTGGATACTGTAGGTTTATGTCAGCCTCGTTGGCGATTTTATTCTTTGTCAGAAAAATTAGTATATGCTTTTTTATAAAGAATGTGCGTGTTACTATTACTAAACTCTTCAGACTGCTCAGAAAATGTTAGCAGTCCTGAGAGAAGCCTCAAAACTCGGTGAAATGTCTATCCCAGCGTTTGAAGCATTTGTGCAAACACTTTCTGATGAAGTAAGCAATTTTGTTCTTTCTGACTATTCGCCTAAATGAGCGAGGAAATTTTTGTCAGTTTTCGCAAGAAGTTTCGACTTAATCTTACGTCAAAAATCTGTTAAGGTGCTTGTTGAACTGCTTCCGAGAATTCTTGTATCAATTACTCCTCTGTTAAGTTATCAGGGGACTCATGACCTTCTCCGTTTTATTTTTGAGAACAAAGGGCTTCATCTATCTGCCAAGTCAGGAGTTCTAAAAATAAACGACCTTCGAACACTGAAAACTGCACAGTGAATTGAATTTTCTTCTTTATTATTTACTTGCTGTTTCGTAAAAGAACTTTGTTTCTAGCGAAAATTTTGAGAGAATTTCGATAGTAATGTGGGATAATCCGAAAATTTCTATTAACGAGTTCCTTCACGCACAGCATGAGTACACGAGGCCTGCAAGAGTTCGTATTTTCTCAGAAGATTCAATTCTTGTTAATCAGAAATTCGTTGGGAAGAGTAGTTTCTCCGATAGTGAAAAAAATTTGAAACTGCAGATTGATGGAACTGTGTTCACGATAGGAAGTTGGTGAAACATTGCAGGTCCTTAACGCGTGTGCTTTGCTGTTGAAGGAGGAGAGTGAAGAAGTGTGCGAATTGGTGTTGCATAAAATACTTCAAGTGCTCAGCACGTCAACAGGTTTTGAAAGTGGTAGCATTGGAAATGTGGATGACCTTGGTGCAGTCCTGGTATTGTTCGTTTAGATTTGCCATTTTGCTGGTAAACGCCAAGTAGCGTGTTTTCCTTATAGGTTCCGGCTTTGTTTCATACCATACAGAAGTGTACCTCAATAGAGTGTCGTCGTCTAGCCTGTTTGATCTTTGGTTGCTTGGGCGCTATTGATCCTGGCCGCATTGGACTTGCTGTAACTGAAACGTCTCACGTTGACCGGCGTTCAAAAACGTTGGTTTTCGTTAATGCTGGCGATCCGGTATCTCTAAAATGTTTATTGGCTGTTTGAAGTACAGTTGCAGGATTTCATTTTTTTTCTGTGATTTTCGTGTAAAATTCATATTTTAGTCATAAAAGCCTCCTTGGCACTTCTTATCATTTTTCAACCTAAAATCTTTCAGTTTTTCGTTGAGCTCTTAGAAAACGCAGCAGTAGCTTTTGCTGGTATATTGGACGCGTCGACACAGGAAGAATGTTCTTACAGCATTCAAATGACATTGCGTGAATTATTTGGCGAGGAAGGAGATAAAGCGCAGACCATATGGAATTCCCTGTCCAAAAGTTGTGTTAAAGAACTAGCACTTTTTCGGAAGACGAATTTTACTCAGCATGGTCGGCCACTGCAGCTTACTTTTGATAAGTAATATCAGCTTTTGAACTGAAATGTTTATAAATTCAGTTGTGATTTTTAGTATCTAGAAGTTTCTTAAAGCAAGTGTCGTAAAAGTCTCGTTAGCTTTTGTAGGACTATAATTGATTCGAAGGAAGCAAAGGACTATATTTCGTGGATGTCTTTATGGTGTTTGTATGCGGCGAGAAAGGTGTAGTAATTCCTTGTTTATTATTATTTCTGAAATATTTGTAATGTAGGAGTTTTTCCAGACGAGGAACCATCATTTAAAGGCACTGTTTGAAGCCCTCTATGGTTTGGTTAAAGCGGATATGGTTTTTGCTCGCTTTTTGCTTCCTCATATTATACTTGAAGCTTTGATTGAGGACAATTCCGATCTCGTTGGGAAGGTAGATATTTTTAGTAATTGTTTCTACTTTTCTTTCTCATTTAGCTTATTCCTTTTACTGTTCATTCCCTTTTATTAACCTCTTCCCGCTCCTGAAATTTTGTGACTGTGTAGTAATTCAGGAATTTTATTAGCAAGATAATTAAGTTGTTAATGTTGCTCTTAGTGCGAAGATGAAATGAAAGCAGTCATGAGGAAGGCATTGAACAGTGATGGCTGGTTAAGACTTTCTGCTCATGTTATATTTTCAATTCTGGATTATCTCGAAAGGTTTGTCATATTTCGAAGGCAGAAGCAAATTCCGTCTGACCAGGTTGCCATCTACTTATTGTCGTCAGCCAGGATCCTTTTGTTAAAGGATTGCTGCATAGCTATTTGTGACAGTATTATCCCATTGACAAATTTAAAAAATTTTTCTAAGGTTCTCACACGATGTGAAGGGCTTCTGCGTCGGATACTAAGCGACAGGCTTCCCGATAACACATTACTGACTGTTTTAGTTGCTGAAAGGTGTCACTGTACAACAAGAGCTTTAAAATGGTAGCTTTATCTGTTTTTTTTTTAGCTCTCTTGTTTTAAGATTCATATGATCGTTTTATATGATTAAGTTGTCTTTTTTCTACTTCTTATTTAAGGTGTGAACAGTATGGGATACGGCGCGACGAACAGGGGATTGAAATATTTGATAAAGCTCAATATTTTGCTTTGGAGGTAGGAAGTTGTAGTACCTTACTGTAAATAAATCGTTACTTCTGGCAGTAATTCACACATTTATTAGCAAAAACGTTTTTTGATTCACTTATGCTGCTTATGGAGCGACTTTTCAGCGTGTTTATTCAGCATTAGATGATCTTGACGGGGTTATAGGGGCGTTTGCTACTATCAAACGCTATTCTGTCGCTACAATTGATGAATGCATCCTGGCATTTGAAGCAAATGGCGATTATTTAGCTTCGCTGCCACTCTATCAGCTCTCGGAGGGTCAAAAAGTGCCTTTCTCAATTTTTTCTACCCTAGGATCCCGTTCAATATGGCGCTTTTTTACGCTCTTGGTAACAGATAAATTTTTTAGCTTCCGTTGGTGAAATGTTTTCTTCGGTTGAATCAGCCCTATTTAGCTCTCAGTACCACAGAGGCTCTTTTGCAGTCTTCTGATGATCCTTCGTTATCAGATGGTCGGTCTTTTTGCAACTTTTAGCTTGTTTTTGCGGTCCGAGGTTAATTTTAACGTCGTTTTTTAGGGTTGCATGCTTGTCAAATTGAAGCAACTTGGCGCTTGAAAAGATGGGGTGATTTAGATAAGCTCGTTGAGCGGTACCCTCAAATGTCAAATTGGGGTGCAACCAGCGCTTCTATTCTTTGCAGTTTGAAACACTGTGACGCTGATTCCTTTGAAAGACAGATCACACTTGCTAGGTCTCGTCTTGTCGATGCGCTCACAGCCATGACTCTTGAAGGCTCGGACACCTACATGCAGTCCTATAAGTACATAATAAGGTAGTGAACGAAGTATTTGATATTTCCATTGGGTTTAAGTTCCGTATTTAAGTTGTATAGATTTGAAGTTTTTGAAGGCTTCATATACTGTCTGAATTAGAGGACGCGAAAGAAAATTTGGGTTTATTTCATGAGCAATCTATAAGTCCGGATCACCTGACACTGGTATTAAAAAGATGGCAGGTAATGATTTTCAATCGGCTAACAGTAAGGTGTAAGGTCGCTTTTTGTTTGACCCTTAATCTTTTTTATGTTTTCAGGACCGAAGTGCCTTAGCAATGCAGTGTACACCAGTTCTGGAACCGGTTTACACTGTTCGGCGTGGAATTCTGAGGTTGCGCGAAAATGATACAATGAAGTTACCTATTTGTGATTATTTGCTTCAAAGTTGTCGGATGTCAAGACTTGCGGGACAACTACAGGTTGCTTGGACATTCTTAGTGGAGGCAAAAGCTCTGAACGTAAACCACTTTGATGTTGCTATGGAAGAAGCTCGATTTCTTTTTGAAAAGGTTTCCTTATGAAAGTTTTTTGACTTTTTAATTATATTTCGCAGAATTAGTAACAGCATCTTCTACAATCGTTGCTTCAATTTTAGGGCGATCAGTCAGAAGCAATTGATATTCTTTCAAATCTATTGAAAGAGCGTTTTTCAGACAAAATGACTCAAATGCAGTCATTAATCGGTAGTAAAAAGTTATCTTTAACAGCACAGATGAAAGAAGCTTTAAGGAGTGAACCAAGGGAAGAAAAAGCAAATTTTGTCAAGGTTCTTTTCTTGTTCGTTCTTAAGTACCTCTAGTAGTTGATAACTAATGTCGATTTCCTAAAATGGGTAATTTTTAGGTTCAGTTACTCTTGGCAGATTTTTGCTTAAAAGCAGGCTCTTGCAATTTATCTGACCTGTACAGCAAATATGTTTCTCTTCCATGGATAGCGGATCCTTCAGAGGACTTATATTACCGTGTTGCTACTTTTCTTGATAACTACCTTTACTCAAAAAACGAAGTAAGTTTAATATTGTTCTTATTCTTCATTCTTCATACCCCTCGCGCACCTGCTGTAACATTGAAAGTAGTGTTACTACAACCATGCTTAGTGCGTTATGAAATTCAAACACTTCATCATCAATATAGTTAAAAACTTACATTTGATTTTTTATCAGACTTACCAGTTTGTTCTTCAGGACTTCTTGTCAGATAAGGTAACACAAATACTCGATGCATATATCAGCGTCCTTTCGCAAGGAAAAACGCATTTATTCCATGTTTTGCCTAGGATGCTAACGATATGGTTGGACAATACAGAAAAAAAAGTTTGGTTATTGAGAGTAATTTGCTATAATGATTTTTTAATGTGGAGTTTGTGTCTTCACAGCTATTATGGCCGTAATAGAGCTTTCCTTCAGACTTTGGAAATTATGCCTACTAAAAAAGAAAAGCGTGGTGGAGTGAATATTGATACGTCAAATGAAGATAAAGCTATCAGTGAAGTACGTCATAATTATTTATCGGTTCTAACATTGGTGCTACCGTCCTCTTCTTTACTATCAATTGTTGGCATGTGTCTTTCCTTACAGCGGAAAGCATAATTTTCAATATTGCAGTTGAATAATAAGATCAGAGATGCTTTCAACCGCTTAGGCCATTACACGTTCTACACTTCATTTGCCCAGCTCATTTCCAGAATCACACACCCAAACGAAGAAGTTTTTGACACATTAAAGGTGGAAATTCATTACTAAGTTACTTCATCTCTGGTTAAAATTTTGCTTTCTGTCCACTTTTGTTCCATCTTTCTTATTTTTATTTAGATAATTTTGGCAGAATTATTGGTTAAATATCCACATCAATGCTTGTGGCAATCAATTGCCGTTTTTCGATCAGATCCCGTAAAGCAGCGCAGTCGGTATGAAAGATGTCGTAAGGTTTATGACCTAGCTAAGCGAAAGGACTCTTCTGGTGCTTTAAAAACATTGATTGGTTACTATGAATATACAGCTGCTTCGTTCATTAGGTCAGCTCCCATC
>UXUI01008392.1:3292-20062 GCA_900576705.1 Enterobius vermicularis
TAGTGGGCAAAAAAGAGAATCCCTCTTTCCATTGTTTCTCCACTGTTTTATATCTTGTATAGTTTTTCATCAATTATTACTGCTTCGCTTACTTTTAACCATTAACTGCGGTAAATATCATTTTTTTTCAACGCTGACAGATGTGTTTTTATTTGCTTATATTAATCGTAAGATTACTGATCTTATAAAGCCATCATTTATATACTCGAAATCTTAAAACTGTATTTCTTTTGCACGTTTTTTGTTAGTAGTAATTCTATGGAGTTATTTGGTCATTAGTTACAGTAAAGCATAGATAAATATGAATCGTTCGAATAAAAATGTAGAATGGCTTTTTTCCTGTCTTTTTTCCTTAATTCACTTTTTTTATTTTTAATTAGGGAAGGAAGAAAGAAAGCTATCTGTAAGAAAAGTTGAATAACGCAGACGAAAAATGTTAAAAGTTGACGTAATACTAGAAAATACTGAAAAGATGTAAATTTCTTTTTTTTTTTAGTCACATCTTTTTGTGTTGCTTGGTCTGTTTTTTGATCTGGTTTTTGCGGTTAATATTTCCTTCTTAAAGTTTGATTCTCTTTTACTATGCCCAAACAGTTAGTGAATGTTGAGGTGTGTATAATGGATTTCAGCTATTTTTACTGCATTTATAGTTGTTTTGGTTTCCTGGCCATTTTTTTTACAAACATTCTTTTCATTATGAAACTTTTCGACCGAATAGAGCGAAGTTCAAAGTCCTCCACGTTGTGGACGGTTTTTTAACAATATTCCAGAGCCGTATACGTTGAAGAATGAAGTCGCTCAGGAGAAATAAAGAAGAAAGGTGTGTTGTTAGTCAATTGGTCTCCTTATTTTTTTATTATTTTAAGTAGTAAACATTAAAGCAGGATTCTTAACTAATAGATCTCTCAGTATGGTTGCACGAAAGGAAGATAATACTCATATTTTTCAGCATCTGAACTAATGTTTGTTACAGCATATCGATTATGTTCGTCAGGTAAGAGTTTCTTGTGGGGAGAAATAATTGCCGCTATGGAACCCTCAAGTACAGTAAAAATTTCTGGCATTATCATTTTACGTTAGGATGGGTCTTTTATTCAGTGTAGATAGGAGGATTTTTCAGGTCTCTAAAGAAATAGTGCTGTATTTTCTATTAGTTTATTTTTTTTCAGATACGCGTGCAACACTTACAGCCTTGCTTTCGTTTGGCAGGAGCCATGAAGAACGCTGGTACCGCTTTGCCATATCTGGAATCGAACAAATAAATTTGTTATAAAGCAGATGGTGGTTTTTATAAATACAGTTACATTTTTGGTTCACTTTTCTGGATCTTCCTCTTCTGGCATGATCAGGTTTAAGCTTTTATAAATACAATTCTTTCAAAACTCTTATACGCATAATAGCCAAAATGCTTGAAGCAGCTAAGCAGAAAAATTTTGGCTCTTAATTGTTCACGAAGTTATATGTAAAAGCAGAAACTCATGATTAGTTTTTTAAATGCATATTGTGATGTAGCTTCTGTTTTTGCGCGTCGCTGGGCATCTAGCTTGGCGAAGTTTCATGGAAGATCTGCTCGCCAATTTGATATTCAGTTCCATGTTGATAATGATTTCGATTTTAACTTCTTTTGTCTAGCCGGAACTTTCAAAAGTCGTATTTATATGGAGATTATGTATTTCAGATTTTCCTTTCTGTTATATTTTTCGACGGTTAGTAGTAGCACATTGTAATTTATATATATATTCGTTTGTGTAAAGATTGGTAGTGGCGTAATGTTGGTTTGGAACTTGTGAGTCACGAAGGTTTGACTTCTTCTCAGAAATAAGTTCATCTCAAGCCCTCAAGACTTTGCAAAAGTATTTGAAATTTTTTCTTATGATTAGAAAAGAATTTTTTGTTCATTTAGATTCCTCAGCTAGATAACGAACATAAAGTATGCATCCATTATCAGGGAAAATTAGTTCCAGAAGTTTAAATATTCAGGTAGTTCGCGTAAACATATAACCTTGATTTCATAAAATTTCCATTAAAGGCGGTTAACGAATAAATGAAAAAAAAGAAGCTGGGTAACGGAAAGATTTTTGTGATATTAACTGAAGAAGATTGGAGCAAAGTTGCACTTGCAATAGGGTTCTGCAAGCGATCAAGGTTACAAATAGTGTTAAGTCTGTGCTGCCTTTTTGGGATATTTTCCAGTTGAATTTACTTAATTTTTTAACGTAGAACCTTTCAGTTTCGACGTTTCGTACCCTTCAATCTCGCTAACGCTGTGTTCACTCATGAATGTTTGTGTAATTCTTGTAGAGGGGAATTCTTTCCTTGAAATAATTATCGCATCTCCTTATTTTTTGTGACTAGAGAAAACCGGAAACTTTGTTGCTCACGGGAGTAATGAAGTATGAAACAGCCGTAAAAGAGAGCTTCAGCGGCAAGTAATAATTTGTCGCTATACTTGTGTAAATATAACGTATCGAGTGTCGTTTCAGAAAAATGGATTGAATACAGATCACTATTTTCTGAAATGCACTAAATTTCTTGCTTATAAAATAGCGAAATGTTTTGGTGTGATGATTATCGCTACTGTTTTCCTTTATTTGGTTGTTGAAAACAGACTGCTTTTGATTCCGGTCTTTATAGGCACATCTTGACTGGTTTGAGGCGTAAAATCTTAATCTGTTGTAAATGTGTTTTTTCAATTGAAATATGCGGTAGTTAAAGCTCTGAAATCTATGAATCTTATTTTTTTAATTTTGTATTCTGTGGATGTTTAGTGTTCTAATCAAAATTACAGTTTTTTATAGTAATAGAATCCACTCTTTCATTTATCTTTTAATCACTAATTTCTTCCTAATTTAAGGGTTCTTGAAATGTCTTGAAAAAAAAAAAAAAAGAAAACGAGAGATATTGATAGAGTTATTTGTTTAGATGATGTCACTATGCTTTTATGAATGAAATTTTTCTATGAAATTTTGGAAAACAGAGTTTACGCGACTGGAATACTCTATTCTCAAAATGTAAATCTGATTTGGGTATCAATTACTGTTGAAATTGGAGGCTCTGGTTTTGCAGACAGTTGCAATGTTAGGGAAGTTCGCTTTTTTCTTATACGATTAAATCAGTTTTTGTTTAATGTTTGTCGAAAAAATGGAAAAGTCTTTTTTATTTATTTATTTTTTGCAACTTTATTTAACTTTATTGACAGTTTGTTATAGTAATGTATATTGGCAGATGAAACTGTGGTTAATGTTACCAGTGCTGGAGACTTTTTGCTTTATTATTTCTTGTTCTTCGTTGTGACAAAGTTGCTGTGATTTTTTACCGGAAAAGTAATCTGTAAATTCTTTTTTCATTTATATTTATGTATAGTTTTCCCTTGTGAATACGAAGAGGCAAACGAAGGAGCTGTTTCTTGCCAAAATTGAAAAGATTGTCTGACAGTTGTTATTAGTTGTTTCGGGAGCATTTTAAGGAACGAGAAGTTCTGTTGAAAAAAATCTCGTGAAATTGGAGGTTTTTTAATCACATGGTTACGGTATTTATTACTCAAAATAAGGCAAGATTTCTGGCCCTGCTTTACCACCGATCATTTTCTTTTAATTGTAGTTGAGCTTCAGATATCTCAAAAATCATTAACTTAGATGTTTTAGTTTCAGAAAGAAGTTTGTTTTTTTTCTTAAGATACGTTTTACAGAAAAGGGAATAAATGTTTGTAATTTGCTGCAATGTTTAAAGGTTTTCAATGTTTCCGTCTCACACTAGTACTGTTGGTAGGTGGCACATGTTTTTTTGATTTTTTTGGAGGCTTTTGGCGCAAATGCTGCTGATATTTATTGATCGAAACGTTTCTTTCAAATCGTGATAGAAATGACTCTTTTTTAATCGATATGTACTGTGTTATTTTTTTATAATTAACTGTTTTTTCAAAATCATATTCGGTTTCCTGTTGTATATCTGTTTTTTAGAGGTTTAAGTACTCTAATGAGAGCAAATGACTTTGCAAAGCTAGCTATTTGTTTTTTATTTATATCTTTTCGTTTTTAGTCGTTATTTGGTCACTTATAGTAGTTTTCTGGAGTCTGATTTTCTAAATTAGTTGCCAAATCATTATTTACAACAGTAACTTTTAGTAGTTATTTTTGGTGTTCTGATGAGATATGTCAGCCTACTGGACATTAAACCTATCTATTTTTGTGCGTTTCAGGCAATAATTGCTTTTGGATTTTGTGATAAAGTCATTTCTTCCTTTATATTGCGGCGACTATTTTGGAACCATTTAAGACAGAACTAGTTGGTTTAACGTTCTTCCTTATTTTCAGTTTTCCGCGGTTCGGATCAGCATCATATTTGTAGCTTCTGAAGGTTTGAGGAGGCTTATGGATGAGTAATGATCGGGAGGTTGTGTACCAAGTGCTTTGTATAGCTATACTAGGACGACATGGTTGCGGTTGATTATGCAGAACATTTCTGGGTTTGTAGATATATTATGTTTTGATTTAGAAATTAGTTTTTCTAATTTTTCTTTATTTTTTATTTTATTTTATTTTATTTTTTACTTTTTGGTAGGGGGAAGGGTGGAGAGGATTTTTTAAGTGATTGTCATTATTGGATGTGAAGATTATTATTGAAGTACTGTACCGGAGTAATTTTTCCAGAACTTTTGCAATTTTTTGATCTTCAAATTGCTCAGATAAGAGCTAATATTTCAAAATAAATTGTTGATTCCAAAAACGTTTCTTCTTTTGCAAATGCTTTTCTTGCTTTATTAATTAGTAACAGGACTCGTTTCTTTGAACAGTTTTTGTTTTTGGTATAAGTTAATTAAACAAAGCATTTTCTCCTTCAATTTGTGCTGCGATGGAAAGTTTTCTTTTTTGAAAAGGATATGCCAGTATTTTGGGTTTTCACTAAACTCTAAAAGGGCAACATTGTAAAAATGATCATTGAACACTTATGTTAACTCGTTCATATAGTTTAAATTCTTGAGGGTTTTCATGAGATTACATTTCCGATCAAATTTGTTTGCAGCACTTTTTTTGACTGTTTGTTTAATGGCCCAGATAAAGAACCTTACCGTCGCACACATATGCGTTTTATGCGACATCGTGGGTGCGTGTAGAACAACTGAATACTACTGATGCGCTTTTTTTAAAGTTTATCACAAGGAATGGTTTTTAAATATATGATTTATATAATTTTTTATTTGAGATTACCATTACGGAATTCCATTTTTTGCCTATTGTGGTAGCGGACTATTCAGAAATTTTTAATGCTCTCATGTAAAGTGGATTTTTTGAGAAATTGCAGTGGTGTTTTCATTTTGTAAGTCTACGTTACATGGAACTGATCTACACATAGCCTAATGTTAAAGATTTAACGCTGAAGGCAGACAAGCGTTCCGTCTGTTGTTGTGAATTTGAAGTTTTCTGGAG
Source organism: Enterobius vermicularis (assembly GCA_900576705.1). Taxonomy (NCBI): domain Eukaryota; kingdom Metazoa; phylum Nematoda; class Chromadorea; order Rhabditida; family Oxyuridae; genus Enterobius; species Enterobius vermicularis. Next base: position 8,719 of record UXUI01008392.1, read on the forward strand.
GAGGGTTATGAGGAAGGACAGAGTTTCTAGTCAATTGTCTCGTTTTTTTTTGCGCAGATTAAATACAACACGGCTCGTCTAATAGTGCTGAGAAATCTGTGATGGGAATGCAGAATGTCTAAAAAAATAACTTTTGATTTTGGGGATTAGTTCAAATTTAACCGTGAAAATGATGACAGTATTTTGCATTCAGTGTACTCTTGAAGTTAAATTATTTTTATTTAGAGATCTATTTTGTGCGGGTTATTGGTTTTAAATTTGCATCTTTTCATTCCTCCCTTCACTTGTGAACTTCACTTGTATTTCAGGGAGACAAACATCATGGGTATCAAATCCTTTATGAAAATTTAAAGCGTGGGGAAGAAGCTGTGCAAGAGCTGGCACAATTTCTGAAAGATCGAACGAGTTTTGAGGAAGAATCTAGTAAATTCTTCTCAAAAAGTGTAAATAAGGTAAAAATATCAATTCATTTGTGAAGGTGTAATCAGGTTTTTGTGTACTTACTTTTTTTTTAACTGGCAGACTACATAATTTTTGCTTTTACTTTCTTTATTTCTAAATCTTTTTTAAAGTTGCGTTTTGATATAGCTAGTCTTTATTCAGAGCGCATCATTATCGTCATCTTCTGGATCATTTAGCGACACTTGGAGCGCAACGAAGGAAATTTTCGATCATTTAGCCGAAGTTCAATCATCTTTTCTGTTCAAACTGCAACAGTTGCTGAAGGATGTAGGATCTGGCTCAATCATGAAATAGATTACCATTTTTTTTTCAAAGGCAACTTTTATTTTATACTATTCTGATGAATTTTTTTTAGGTTGTGCGTTACCATGAAGATTTGGTCCGGTCACGCAAACGTGTCAAAGAACAGGATGTCATTGATGCTGTCAATTTGATGCAGACCACAACAACTTGCCTCCAGAAAGTAATTTGGTTTTTTTTTCCACTTGAAATGCTGTCTTAAGATTTCTTTTGCTTTTTGTGATTGCAAAGGTTTGGAAATTCTACGGTCGCTTTTGGATGTGAAGTTATTTTATATGAGGCAAATAGTTGTCTCATGATTTCTTCGAAGGGTGTTTTTTGTTTCATATTCTTCTTGAAAAAGGTTTTTTGATTTTCTCATTAATAAACTTATTTCTCGTTTGAAATTACCGTCTTTTGCAGTCCAAAGAAACTTACATGCAGCGGTGTTCAGAGTTGGAAAAGCTTCGGAAGGAGAATGCTTTGGCGAAAGAAATTAATAAGGTTTTTTAAGTTTGCTTGTAAATTCTCTAACTATGTGCGTCAAAGTCAGTTTATATTTAAAAGATTTATACTGCATTATATAGATAAACCAGTTGTTTTAAGAGTCTTATTTTTGCACTGAGTATAGTTATGTTTACTTTGTTTACTTGCCCTTACTCTGTAATTTCGCTCTCTTTCTGAATTTTAAACTCTGTAATTTGTTACTTTTAAATTTTTTTATAACGTTTTTACCAATATAATGTAGAGTAGCTTTCAAAATACTTCTGTTTTCATTAGATTCGCAATAAATCCTCTTTTTTGTATAGGTAGAAAGTAAGGTTGTGAAATCACGAGAGGAGTATAGGAACTATGTGGAAAAGTATGGCAGAGTGCGGACAGAGTTTGAAGAAAAAATGGTTAAGGCAGCACGTGCATTCCAAGCCCATGACCACGCTTTTTTGCAGCAAATGAAAAATTTTTTTGTTTCCTTCGCAATATCGTTGGAAGATGCGTCGATTGCATCGTCAAAAGTCAGTTTTTGAGTTTTTGTTTTTTTTTAATTGAAGAGTTATAAGTGTCGTAGTTTTTGCATAGTTTTCATTCGTTTATCTCACGGGAACTGTAATGCTCTAAATTAAAATAGCATTACCTTTTCTAATTGACGAGATCGAGGGAGTACAACAGAAGATTAGGGTTTTTTGGGAAAATTTTTTAAGAAATCTAAAATTTTAAAGTGCATTGTTTAGTTGCTTACTATTCGTCATGTGAAAAGCCAGGTCGTAATGTTTTACCAAAGAAATTTGAGAACTTCAATGTGTTTTGAATTATCCGGTTACATTCTTAAAATTCTAGTAATTTGTAGAGTAACTGGTTCTTTCTTGAAGTTTCAATCTTAGGACTGGCTAGAGGAGTTAAAAGTTGAGGTAGGCTGAAGTTGAACTGAGTAACAGTGTGGTTTAGGCTCATTGAGAGTTTTTATGGCAAATATTCGTTATTGTTTTTCTACCTTCTGCTTTCTATCAAACAAATTTCTTTTGGAGTAAACAAGCTTTTTGATAATCTAAAATTGGTTAACTCTCCAGATTTCTACTGCTGTTTTATTTAAGAACTCATTAATGCGTATTTTTGGTGTAGTATGCAAGGATATTCGTTAACTTTGTTTTACATTATTTTATTGCCTGGCTTTCGAGTTTGAAAATTGTAGAAAGATCTATTAGACTAGGGAAAATGAGAAGAATGCAGTTTTTAGTTCTTTCTTTTTCACTCTTCCGTGGACAAGAACTTTGTTTTTATCGAAACCTTAGTTCCTCTCTGTAGTTTTCTGATGGCTTTGTCTATTTTTGAATGGCATTTAGGAGTGGAAAATGAAGTTCTGTTTGCTGTGTAAGGATAATTACAATTTATTTCTAGCAAATTAATTTGGCCATTTTTTTCGACCTTAGAACCCTAAGGAACACTAGTTGTTTTATCTAATTCTGCTTCTAAAGAGAAATTTTTCGAGGTGTTAGTTACCCTTTCATAACTTTCTGGTTTTCAACCAGTCTTCTTTATTTTTTATTAATGTAGGTATTGTTTCTTCTCGTATTTGGTTTTGAAAAATAGTTGATTTGGGATTGCTTTCATTTTGGCACAGTTTCTGATGGTGCGCTTTGTTTATTGCGAATCAGAAGTTTAAATGTTCGGTTTTTTGCGAAGTTATACGCAAACCTTTTAAAAATTTTTAAAGGTTATTTTGATTAGTTCACAATTACTGAATTTGGCAGTTGTTTTTTAAAGATTTGAATTATAAAAGATTACTTTCCAAAATTTTTTTAATGACAAGTGATATACAGTTTTTTAGGTGATGTCATTTATTTTACCGTCTATTTAGTTTATGATTATTAAATTTAAGGTTTACTCGAAGTATAGGGAAGCTATGGATAATATGGACATCGATTCCATTATGAAGAAATTTATTGAGTCGAAGGGTACTGGAAGAGACCGTCCTGGTTAGTCTCACTTTTTCTGTCGTTAAATCAGATCTGTCTTTTGCAGGCATTAGTTTGCGAAACACAGCGGTTTTCACAGTTTATTTCATTTTTCGTATATTCGCTCGTTTTTAGAAATTGCTCTGTTTGAAGAAATTGACTGTCTTGGTGATGGTGTTATAACGGGAAGTGCTTCCGCTCCATCATCATCAAATTCTTCTGCTATCATACATCCGCTTACTCAGTCTGAACCAGCAGCTCCAACTGCGCACGATCTTCTAGGATTAGATTCTGGAAACTACGATTCATGGAATGACGATAAACCAGGACAGGTTGGTAGACTTTAACACTATTTATTTCTTTACTATATTGTTAATAGCGTATTTCTTAATCATCTTATGGAGAAGTTTTATTGCTTAGGTATTTCACTTTGTTTGCTTTTCATTGGAATATTTTGTGTCGCTTTGTTTTAACCACTTATTTCGTAGTTATCTGTTTAGTCTTCTCCAACTGCAACTGAAAACGTTCTGGCTGAAAATAATGGTTCTTCTACCTCCTCCTCTATATTTTCTTCTTCCTTGGGACGCCAGAAGTTGTCAATGTGGTTGCCTAGTAAACGGAAAAAACATTACTCTCAAGGGAGTTTGCCTGTTGCTGAAGCTGGTCATCTAGAACATAGTCAACCGGAGGCAACTGGTACATTTTTGTCTCATTTTATGGAAATGTTGTTTGGGGGCTTTGGTCGTCATTATTGCTGTTGTCCTATCATTTGCTTTTCTTCTGTTATTTCTTCTTTTTGGATTTGTTTCTTCTTTAGGTTTCCTGAAGAAATATCGGTCTAAAACTAAGAAATCATTAATGGATCTTACTTCTGCTGCACCAGAAACAGCTTCAGGGTAATCTGCATTAAATGAGTGAGGGAATGAAAAATTGCTAGTTTTTGTTATTTCTGAGGAAATTATCTCAAAAAGTTATTTCTTGAATTTGAAAATGAAGCTAGATTTTTGCTGCCTACCAATGCACTATAAGAGACTTTCTAGAGTGGAAGATTCGAGAAGCACTGCAAGCAGCTCAAAAAGTGAGGAAAGAACGGTCTGTTCTTTTGCTTGTTTTCTTAAAGTCTATTTTGGTTATATCAGAAAAGACTTACTTAAAACATCATTGAGACGGTGTGCATATAAAGTGTTATGAGATTTCCTTCGATTAAGATTTTTGATGGTCTATTCTGTTTAAGTTTAGAGTTGCATTCTAATTGAAAAATACAAGCATTCTTTTGAAAGTGGTTGTTTAGGTGTTTCGCTAAAAACGAAACTAAAATAAGAATTTATAATCTACCTGTGTAGCAGTCATAAGTAATCTTCATGCTAGTACACTATGAGTAGGGATACTCTAACTGATGTTTGTTATTAGAAGAGTTTTAGTGAAGAAAAAAACAATATGAACTTTTATAAAGAAATTTTACTGTTTTTCTTTTTACTACTGAATGACTTTTGAGTGTCGCGATGAACTACGGTTTTCCTTGTCATTGCTCTAATGAAAATTTAAAATTTTTTTATTTTTCAGTTGAAATCGGTGCTTTTATCTAAAAAATTCCGAGTAGCTTTAAGCCTTCTCATTTTTTTTGTAGAAGATGAAGTAATTATTCGTAACATATTTACAGTATCCAAATACAAATGATACACTAAATGTTCTCGATTTACCACTAGCTCCACCTCCTCCTTTGCCAAGCTATCCTCCTCCAGATGAACTTGATGAAGAGGGTTACAAAGTTCGAGAGCAGCCACTTGTTTCTGCTGATCATTCTAGGTGTAGTAGCTGTAGCGAATCGTCAGGTACAGTTATTTACTTTTTCTTCACAAAAATGTTCAAGGGCGTAGTATCAATTTTTGCGAAAGAAATGATTTTCCTACTACTCATTAAGCCTGGGGTATCTTGTATCAAATCACGCATATTTTATATTTGATATCTCAGAAATTTTAAATTTTGCCGGTTAGTGGAATTTTAATTCGCAACTAAAAACCAAGGAGGGTATTTTTTAAGAATGGGTTCTTTGCCATATTTCATTCTGTTGAATTTTTGTTTGGTGTTGTCTCCAAAATGAGTATATTTAAGAGGTTGAAACTTTGTGTAAAAAGCAGGGAGTTCAGGGGTTTCTTTTGCTAACTTGTTCATTCTGCTTCCAAATGATTATCGGTTTGTCCAAAAGTTGGGAAAAACAGGTTTTCAAGAAAAATTTTTGAGTTCTGTTAATTGAGTTCTGTCTGAATTTAGAAGTTGCGGATGTAACTATATCGCTTGAAAATCTCTCTTTTTTTTCTAAGGTTTTGGTCAGACCACTAATTTAGTAAAATTTAAGAAAGATCTGAAATATTAGTTGAAAAAATTTGTAATTTGATGTGCAGTGGTTGATGTGATTTGTTTGTCGTAGCTAATTAGTTTAGAAGAAGACGAGGAATTATCTCGTGCCGCGAAGCTACGTCAAATCAACATAAAGCCTCTAAGTGAATCTGTGGCGAATGTTACATCGATGGATGAACTGAGGGTCGCTGCTGAACATATCAGTATGAATGCCACGATTAATAGAAGCAGCACCTTTGACAGGGTAGGGTGTTGTAACATCACTGTTATTCTCGATATAGATAAGAAAGTAACTGATTTTTTTACGAGAACAAATATATTTTTACCTGTGAGTAGTGCATGACTTTTGCTTGTAGTTTTGCAAGAAAATTGTAGTGAGGTTATGGAGGAGGTGAAAATTTTAGTTTTTAATTTGGAAAATTCTATCGAATCTTTCAATCGTCTTTGTTCGCTCGAGTTTAAAAACTCTTAGCTTTAAAGGTAGCTTGCAGCGCCTATTCCAACAGCAATTGGAAAATTTTAGTCTAGAGTTGTAAAAAGTTTAAAGATGTTCCAATTAACAGCTGTTTTACTGATCAAGATTCTTAATTGTGGCGTCATGCAGTTTTTAGGGGCTGCTTTGTTTTTAAAGCCTGATATTTGCACTCATTGAAATTGAAGTGTGGTTTTTTGTGAAAAGTAAAATGTTTATCAATGCAGTAAAGTTAAGGCGAGGTGGAATATCGTAAAAAGCACAATATAACTGTAAAGGGCGTGAGCGGAAAGAAGGAAAATTTTACTGAAAATGGGTAGAGTTGGTAACAGGGTACTTCGTTTAAGGTGATTTGCTTTAATAAACTCTAATTTTCCGAAAGGCTTGGCTGGAATAATTTTGTCGTTTTTTGAAGCCTTTGAGCTGCTTTTTGCTTTTGAGAGGGTTTCCTTGTGTACGTCCACAGTCGTAAAATGGCCTTCCGACAGCAGCTTTTTGTATTTTTCGTACATAGCTTGTGTGCTATGGGCCTGCTGGTACTACAAAAAATGGCGTTTTTGAGGTAGTCTAAGAGTCCTCAGTATCTTGAATACTTTGAATCCCAAAATCTTTTTCATTCTACTTATTTCTTCTCTTTGTAGATAGGAATGGTTTTGATGTTTTAAAAATTTTTGAAGTCATGTCTGAATTAGTTTTTTTATAACTGTTAGATCGGGAGGTGTATTGATTGGATTATTTGGGTTTGAGGTTTATGCTTGTTACGTAATCTGCAAAAGTGGGGAGGTATTGCGTTACAATATATTGCGTCTATTTCATTTCAGGATCCTTGGACAGCCACTACTCGAACTACCCCGTTTAGTCTTAGTTTCGGAGGTAATGTTCGTCCCTTGAGGGCTGCTTACACCGGTGATGATTACTTGCGTAGAAAGCATGGTATGTGGTCTAGGAATATGCCGTTGCCTTAAATGAGTCGATAAACTGAATGCTCTTAACCCACAGTTTCAAGATTGAAGCATTTTTGATAAATCTCTTGTTCCTTCTCGTTCATGGCGGTAATGCCTTAATTTAACGGTTTAGAAACAAGTACTCCGTTACCGTTTTCTTTATCTGTTGGTGGGGGAGGTATGGCCCGTGCTCGTCCTCGTAGTAACACTCCAACGTTTGGTGCCTCTTGTATGGCTTTAAGTTCGACGTTCCAGAGTGCTAGTGAAAGCTCTTCTAATACTCGTATGGTATGCTCTTCTGGGTTCTCTTTTAACAGGAATAATTTATCATTAAGGTATTATTACGACACTTTGTAGCAGAATTTTTTATTTAATGCGTAGTGAAGTTTCTAATGATCTCTATTTCAGGATCTTTCTTCAAGCAACATTCCAGCTTTTCTTCGAAGTGAATCATCTAGCTCGCTAGGACTTTGTTCGGACTCACCGTTTAGTGCTTCCACTTCAAATTTGTTTAATATAGCTTCAAACGTTGGAGAACATAAACTTCCAGTTGCTATGGCAGTTAATGAATACGTTCACGCGTGGTTCAAAGGTGCCGGCGATTCACAGTTAGCAACGTTTCTTTTTTTGAGACGACTTTTAATATTATTTTGACTTAACATCTACTTCAAACTGCACTTATCTATAGCTAAGTTTTTCAACTTTTTGAACTTTGATAAACAGGAGGTCTTGAGGTTTAAGTTTGAGCGGCGATTACTCGACGGAATGGCTTTACTGCCACGTTTTTTCTCTTCACACTGCGAAAATCTTCCAGTTTCTTGTGCAACGGGTGCTGTTTTAGGGCTTTTAGCTTTATTATCTGCGTTCCAAAATGAGTGCATTTGGGATTAAGTTTCTCTCATACATAGGTTTAGGACGAGAGTCATGAAAGTGTAGTATTTGAAGAGTCAGTGAATTTTTTAAAAATTCTATCTCAACATTTTTTGACGTTTTTTTTCATTTCGAGTTTATCTGGCGCTTTGTGCGAGCAGCGTTTTTCTCCAAAAGCAACTAACTAGATGTCTATTATTTATAGGTACTCAGTGAGAGTATTTGGGACAGTCCTCGTTTCGTTTCCTTCCTCTTCTATATCAATTCTCAGTGATTTGAATTCTAATGTCGAGCCACTGAGATTTAAATTGACTTCCAAAGTAAGGATGAAGACAGTTCTGCCGAATAAACAGGTATGCCATTCGTGCTTCACAGAGAAACAAATGATTATCAGTGTACCTAGCTCTAATTCAAACTTTTTAAAGCTTATATCTGTTTCTTTCGACTCGGAGAATTCGATGCTTCCTAGATGTCAACAGTCGTGCTCTTTTGATCGTTCTCTCCTTGCCAACTGGTTAAGTTCACAATTTAGAGATAAACCTACTGCTCCGTTTTATAATGTTGAGGTATAGTTTTCGTATCAAAGTTATACGCTGTTTTCTAATAATTTATTTTATTGCAAGGCAAAGGGTTTTTATTTGTTGCACATTGTTGATTCAGGTTTTGCGCTATGAATTGCTTGATGTTGGAGCTCCACCATTGAATTTGGCTACTTACTGGAAGCTAGAAAAAGAAAACACTGATCTTAGAATAGATTACCATTTAAATCCGAATAGTCCACTACAAAACGCCCTTTTGAATTTAACGTTTTCTACAAAAGTAAATGGTGGTGTTACTAGTGTTACTGCAAATCCGAAAGAGGAGTGGTGAGTTACCCGTTCATTTCAAATGCAAGTTCGATGTTGTTCTCGATTTTCTTTCCGCTTTTATAAAAAAGCTAATTTGTTTTAAAAAGTGGTATTACTAACGCAGTGGTAATCTAGGTCAAGTACTAGTAATACTTTATGTTGGAAATTAACTGAACTGTCACGACACGGGGAAAGTGGTGGGTCTTTGAAAGCCCGGTTAACTTTAAATTCTGGTCCTTCAACGTCTTCCCAAACATTCGTACAATTTCAGGTTTTGTTCTGCCTAATAATTTGAGATCTGTTTATTAGTTTCTTAGTTAGATATTCTGCCGCTGTAACTTTCCGATTACTGCTTTTAAATTTCAGACATCAGATGCAACGATGTCCGGAGCTACAGTTGCTATCGAAAACGATGACGCATATTTTCTTTCATTGTTGCGTCGCAAAGTGTTATCTGGAAAATATTATTGTGACCCGGAGGTCTTCAAGGGGATCTAATCTATAATTCTAATTGCGTTTTTTATGTTTTTCTCGCAAAATACCACTTTTTTGTTCTATACTATTTTTGTTATTTCAGTTTGCTTCACCTTTTTGTATTTTATGTGTAAGCTTTTGTAGATATTTCTTCCAAAATTCTTGCTAGCAGGTGCCTTAAGATCACGAATGTGTAATTTTTTTTGGACTTTTCAACTTTTTCAAGATACTTCTCAGTCACTGCATCTATAATTTTGGAGTTTTACTTTTGATTTTATTAACTGTCTTGTCAGATTTTAAGTGAAAGCATATTTTCAAAGTCTTGTTTGCATATATAAGTCTTTGGCATGAAATTCTTAGTCATATTTTGGGTTTATCGTAGGTGCTGCATTTGTGTGCTCAATCATTGATGCTCTACTCGGTTTTTCAATTAGTAGTAAAGACGATTCTTTAGGTAGTTACATTAAATTTTTTTCTGGCTATTGTATGATTAGAGACTATCGCCTTAAATATAAACACTGCACAGAAGATTTTTTAATGCTTTGAGTTTTTTACTGTTTATTTTTTTCTTCGAAATAATGTTTCACTAAATTACACTTATTATTCGGATTTTTTTTTTGTAAGGAACCGACTTTTAGTGTGCGTTTGAGTTGTGGTTATTTGTGAGGGGTTCTGACAGGTGGAAAGATATTTGTCATACAGCTCTGGGTTTTTTGTTTTTTATTTTATAAATAATTATTTTTTATCTTTTTATTTGGACTTTTATAGTTTTTGGTTACTGTATTTTGGTCTGCACTCGTTAAACTTTTTTCTGACTAAATTCGTTAGAGTAACCGGAGTGGTAGCATAAAGATGAGCATTTAAGTGTTTTTTGTTTGTGTGATTTCTTCAGAATATCCATTTGAGAAAGTTGCTTTTTAATGTTTATTTATTTATTTATTTTTTCTGTTTACTGATGTTTTTTCAAACTTTTGTTTCATGATTTTATTCGTTGATGCAGCATGTTTATTACCCTAGATTAATAAAGAAGCTTCGATGTGATAACTTTATGTTGCAGGTGTCGAGAGGCATTGCAGCCAAGGAGGTGCATAATTAAGTAAATTCGAACAAGTCTAGTAGTTTCAAAATTTTATATCCAAGTGTTGGACAGCTTCTATTATTTGCGCTTTTTGATATTATTTGTGAACAGCTATTGCTATAAACTGTAAACGATAGTTGGGTTCCATTTCTAATTTGACAAGGAAATGGTTGGAAGTTTCATTTGTAGGGATTCAGAAGTTTTTGGAGGCAATTGTAGCTTGTCTTTAGAGAAATTTAAACGCTAAAGATTTCAAACTTAATCCCCACTGTTTCTTTATATTCCGCTCGACAACATTCTTTGAACATTTGAAACGCTTTTAATTGTTCACTTAGACTTTATTTTGCTAGAGTTCAATTGTTATATTTCCATTCAAAATTCTGGATATTTAGGACTTTAATCGTTTGTTACTTTGATCTCTTATTATGGATGATGACCGTGAAGGCACGAGAATTGTTACGCGCCGTTAAGCTGCTTGAAATAGTCATTGGCAAATTAAAAATCAATGCACTTCTTTTGCTTCTTGAGCACTATTCGCTCGGTGCTTGGATGTTCTGGGGAGGAATGAAGACCAGCAAAGTGGGAAGTAATGCCACAGACAATATTTATTGAACGTTATTTAGTGACTATTCGAAAAAAAAGTTATGGTTGTGTCTCACTGAAGCCTCATTGGGAATAGAGTTCTCTTCTTCTCATATGACAAGAATAGTAGGTTGAGAAGTACCTTTGAGAAGTGCTAGAACCAATTATATTTGACTCTTAGAATGAACTATATAGAGTTTTAAAATTGGTTATTTTTAAGTGCGTTAGTAGCATTTGTTTGACGGAAGTGCATGACGTCAGGGACGTGTACTTAAAATTTTTATATTGGTTGTATAATCTAGTTTGCGAGTAACAAACTAGTTAGTAGTAAGAGTAATATCGCACGCATAGTAATCAGACATCTCCTCCTGTATATAGGTTTAGGTAGGTATACTACGACTGAGTAGCAATCTTCTTAAATACGAGAGTTGGCATCTATCTAAGGCGAGTCGGTTCATAGAAGGCTTAGGACAAGAAAGAGTCTCAGGCAAGAAGTAAAGTATCAAGGTAGCTATAGGTTGGTGCTG
>UXUI01008395.1:12826-27889 GCA_900576705.1 Enterobius vermicularis
CTAAAAGCACTTTGGAGATTTTTTTAAAGCTGCTAATTCCAGCACTCTTTTCGTTACTTTGTTCTTCTCATTAAGTTTCAAGACTTGATCTTTGCAGTCGCTAAAATTGTTATTAGTTTTAATTTTCCTTTGCCTGTTCTTTTACTGCTTTAAGAGTGCTTTTCTCAAAATCTACTCAAGTGTGCAAGTCTGTCGAATTTTTTTCGATGGTTAGTAAGAAATGCAGACACCTCAGTTACTAGACCTGGTTGTACTTCTCATACGCGATAGGTGCTGTTTTATTGGCTTGCAAGCTGTTATCGTCGTATCTCTCCCGTGCATTTTTCAACAATATTATGCATATAAGTATACCTTCTGCTCTGCCTTAGGGGGTCGCTTCCCGCATATTCCAGTGATTTTGATAGTGAGGTATATTGCTTCTTATTTGGGGACGACGCTGGGGTTTAAGACGCGAAAAAAGCTGTAAAAGTGCTGGTGGAACAGCTTGAGGTTTAAAGTTGCTTTCTAAAGTAGTAGTTCGTTTTAGGGATTTTTTATTAAATCTAGAGCATTTTATTAAATAAATCTAGAGCAATCTGTAAAGTTAGGGTTTTTTGGTTGAGGTGGCAGCAATCATTAACTGCTTGCGTCTAGCTTCTATTTATTCTTGGTCTAGTAAACTTGAAAGTGAACAAAGGAGTGGACGTGAGTGGGAAAAGGAAGGAGAAGCCCGTGGCCGGATTTTTTTGTTAGGAGACGATGGGCGAAGAAAGTTTGACAGGCACTGGTATATATCATCGATTCTTAGTGTCATTGTTTCTAATTGCACTTTCTCGTGTTTTACGCTTTCAACTCGGAACTGGCATAGTTGTTTACGGGCCTTCAGTTTGCAAAATACTGGTATTGATTGGTTTTCATTTTTAAATGTGTAAGAAGTACGGGTGGATAGCTGTGAAATGTTTCACCAATTTGAAGGCATATATGTTTTGGTTTTGAAGTTATCTATTTTTTCTTTTAACACTTTTATGTTGCTAGAGGAAGGATATTTTTTTGTCGTAGAGGTATTTCTGTATGGTAGAGCCTGAATTTTACAGTAAAGTTTTTAATTTGTTTTGATACAGTCGCACAATGGTCAGTTCTAAAATTAAACAAAAGTGGTATTAGAACCGAGGTGTTATGAAGGACTTTGAGCTGGTCTGATTTTGATAATCCCATTCATTTTCAAAACGAGTTATGTTTCAAGTAATGACTGGTTCTCATAAAGAGGTAAGTTTTAATAAGCAACTGTACTGCACTAAATTTTTTTTTTTTGGTTTTCTTATTAGTTTGGATAGAGTTGTTCGTATATACAACCTAAAGAAAAGGTATTAGGCGACAGGTTGGTATTCATATAATGAAGTGGATATGAATTTTGTTTTCAGAAGAGAAGAGACTTTCGCCACTCCCCAGTGAGTGTAGGGCAGTTCATTTTTCAATTCCGTTACGCTACAGAATGTCAAGTTTGAAGGTTCTGTTGCATTATTTAAGACAGTAACGTGCGTTTCATTACTTGAAGGAGAGGTAGTTAGTTAGTACGCTTGTAGTTCCAGATGGGTTTCCTCGTCACGCAGTGGCTGTACTGTAAATTTTCAGCATCCCAAAAGGTGATCTTTACAGTTTCTAAACTCAACACAGTGTAGCCTCATGTATCATTTAGGTTATTTATTCTTTTGATACTTGTCCAGGAGATGAAAACGCAACTCGTCTGCCATGTAGGTGGGGTTTAGGGAATACATATTGTTCTACTTGAAAAAAGGTTTCAGGCATACAAAAGTCTGGCAGTCCTAAAGCGTATTTTAGGCATGAAATGTATGTAAATTTAGAAGGCTGGAAGCGTAAAGAAGAAAAGTTTCGTTCTAGGTCGCGGGTTGTTATGCAAAGGTGCGAAATTTAAGTCTGTCTACTAGTAGCGGAGGGGACGATAGCTAGTTTTCGAGAAAGTATAGCCACAGAGTGCCGTTTGTAGACCTAGAAGATTGCGAATTAAAAAAAAAGGAATGGAACTTTTAATTGACGATTGCTGCGGTACTTTCCAGTTTCCAAATTTCCAAACTGCTGAAAATTTCGTCAAAAACGAATGGATCCCTGTTGAAACAGTTTCAGCTTTTCAGAAATGAAGCTCATTGCGAATGTGGCAAGGGGGCGATATTCATTTTATCAAGTTGGACATTCCGGAAAGATTTTAGTAATTAGAAAGCTCTGCGATCGAATCGCCCGAATTGACTAGTTTGATTTCGGGCTGTGGTTCTATTTTTAAGTTAAATGTCTTCTGCGCTGATTTATGTATTTCTAGAGGAGTTTTTGTTATTTTATTCTGCAGTGCAATTAATGCAAGATACTTCCGAATAATCTGGAAAAGACTAAAGCCGGCACAGAGGGAAGACATTTGTTTGAAAATTTGAACCTTGGTCTGTATTGTAACTAAAACAGCTGAGTAGCCCGTTCCTGTAAACATAGACTGCTTTTGGAATGAGTGTCGTGGTTGAGTGAAAAACTGTTGAGAACTGTAGTGGGTTTTTACAAGAAATATGGACTGCCTAAAAAAATTTAAAATATGTTTCCAAAAAAAAATTATTTTTAGTGTGATTAGTGCACTTCATTTGGTAGTTCTAAGAAATTCCTAATGATTATAAGGTTTTTCCGGGGTTTGTGTATTGGTAACGTGGAAGAAACCGTGCCGGAATGATGTTCGCACTAAGCTTCATGCTTGAAGAGTCTGAGCTGTTTCAGCGGAGGTTTTTTATTTTTTTTATTTTTATTTTTTTTTTGGTTAGGATTGTCAAGGAAAGTTCAGAAATAAAAAGTTTTATAGCAAACGCGGCCTCGATATATTGTCTCTTCAGTTTTATTTCTAGAAGACGCTATGTTCTTTTCAGTAGTGAATGTACTCTAGGTTTCAGGATAGCACTCAGGCTTTTGACATTTGCCTTTCCAGTTAACTCTCTTGACTAAGCTCAAAAGCACTTGCTTTTCGCTTTTTGTAGCTAACCCCATCAAATCCGTTCTCTTTCCCGCTTACTAAAATAAAAAATCAAAGTAACAAACCTGCGCGTTGCTGCACGACAGATTGCTTTTAGAGATTTAATTCAGGGCTTTATTAAATTTTAATTTTTTTGTAGGTGGACTTTTACACTTTTTTGAGATGAGTAAATAGGTCCTGGCGCATTTTCAAAATTTTTATGTACTGCGCACAAATAAAAATTATTAGTGTGTAATTCTTACACCCTGTCTGCTTCAAAACTTATCACTTTTATGCTCGTGATGGTTAAAAATACGATATTGCTTTTACCATGCTTTAGTCATTTTTGTATTGTTTGGCTTATTCGTATGAGCAAAATTGAAGCGGAGCCAGAACAAGGGCTTATTGTTGGCAGTTTGCTGATCTGTTTTTAACTCGCTTTCTGAGGTAGTTGTCTAGTCGTTCAAACGCAGTGTAAAAATCAAAAATTGCCTACTAGTTTTTTTGCATTAAGTAGGTTTTTCTCACAAGTGTCAAATAATGCTGAAATCTGGAATTAAAGGTAACTTCTGGTTTTAACTTTAGTGTTATCATTGATCATGGGGCATGTTTTCCTTTAATGGATGTATCATGTACTCGGAACTGTAGCTTTTTTTGCCTTTTGGTTTGCTTATGTCCTTCAAGAAGTGGTGCAAAGATGGAGAAGGTTTGAAAATTTTGCAAGTAAGAATGTGCTGTTGCGGTGTTGTGTGCACCATGCTTGTTGTCTTTGCTATGTTTTTGGATCTTTAGGGCCTCAAATTTAAAAATTTCCAGCAGTTTTTGGAGGCTTTTTATACTTGTGTTTTCAGAATAATGGGGAACTTCAACTGGTTTTGCAGTTTCTCGTTTGGGAGTTTTTCGTATCATTAGTACTGCTAATATTAACTTACAAGGTGTTCTAAAAACACCTCTAACTTCTATCGTTATTTAAGATGGATGCATCCGAAGTTTGCAAAGAGCATTAAATATCTGCAGATTTGCGTTTGACTTCGAGTCTGCGGCTTGCAGGAAATTTGAGTCTTTAGTGTTCATGGTGAGACTTGGTGGATTGCGTTATTTGGTAAGGAAAGAAGTGGGCTAAGTTACTAATAGGTTAGTAGTGGTCTCAGAAAGAATTAAGTAGTGGTCTGCTCATTTCAAGTAGTTTTGGGGGCTGCAGAAAATCCTTGTTTTTTCAACCCCCAAGATAGTTTCCTAACAGCGTCATTTAAAAGCACCGTGTAGAAAATTGATAAGATGATTAGTATTTGCTAAATGAAGTTTTGAAACCTGAGGATTCTTGTTCCTTCCCTCACTCGAATGAAATGTCTCCCTGAAATCATGGAGTTACTTTTACCGCTTTTTGCAATAATATTGTATCAGGACAACTGGAATTCATTAGATGCTGATGTTTCCATGCTTACTCTTACAATATGCTTTTTGTGTTTTAAAAGCGTTTGTTTTGTTTAGACATCCAAGCTTCACTGCGTTTTTTTATAGTAATACCCCATATTTCTGACGAGTCTTCCAGTTGATTCTTGATTCTAGAAAAGTAAATGAGGTTTTAAAAACGCGTGGTTGTTGAAAAAGCTTATTCAGTAGTTTTTCTTTTGAGATATTGTACCCGGACGAGGTAAGAGTAAAGAGAAAAAACTGATTGGGAAAGGCTTCGAAACAGTAGTTCATCGGAGTTTACAGTGCAAAAAAAGCTCACACGCCTCATTTTTCAGTGCTAAAATACATTAGTTTTTTTTAATATATATTTTATAGCGCTGTAATTTTGTTTCAATGATTATGCTAAATTTTTTATCCTCTTTTTACAGAGTTCTCGTCCCAAAAGAAGATTTGAGATTTTTTGGTACACGCATACCACTTGGCAGAGGTGTTCAGCCCAAAAAATTGGTGTGAAGAATTTTTAAAAAGAACTGAGACACAAAATCACAACTAGTATAAACTTAAACATAACGAAAATGAACTGGAACAGTGGTGAACAGTATTCTGTTTTCTTTTCTTGTTTTCTTTTATAGGGCGTAAGGGAAAAATTTTGAGGGATCATTTAATTATTACTCCATTTCGATAAACGTTCGTCTTATCTTCATACGAGTCGTACAGTAACTATGAGAAATTTGCTGGCTGTTGAATCTGATTTCAGTAGGCGAAATGAATATTACGTGTAGGAGAAAAGCTAACGTCGTGGTAGTTCAAAGGAAGCGTCAGATTGGTGGACTGAATTCTTGAGAATCTGTGAAGCGTTGCATAATGCTGAAGCGTTCCTGTACAAAATGTACTAGTTCATTCTGCTGCATCTTATTTATTGCGCTATATAGGAAACTAAGTCTTCAAAAAAATGCTTTAGTACTGATCTCAGCAATATATAAATATATTGTATGGTTAAGAAGTCTGCTGTTTCCAAAGAGCTCTTGCTTTTTTCATTTAGAGAAGTGTAGGACTACTTTCCCTTTTTTGAACATCGCTGCTTGGCCCTTTTGTCAACTGGTCGGTAGTGAAGAACGCAAAACTATCGAAGCTTTGTTATTTTTGTGAAAGTTCAGAGTTATAAGAGATAATGATGAGATTGTTTAAACACTTCAGAGAGTAGATTTGAAATTTTTTTACACTTCTTCGCTTTCAGAATTTTGAAACTGAAAGGACATTCACTTATATTTTTGTTACATTAAACAAATACGGGATAGGTGGTGCTTTTAATTTTTCTATTTTTTCTGTTTGAGATACATCAATTGCAAAAATTTTGAATATAGGGTAATCTTTTTATTGACTTAAACGATAAGTGTTCAGTTCTAAATTACACGTACTTCATCTACGAACTTGGTTATTTGCAGTTTCACTTTTGTTTTTAGAAAAAGCGTTGGACGGTAATCAGTGGATCTATGATATGACAGGTACCTTGCAACATTGTGTGGCTATTTTGAAACTTTGCCATGCGACAACCGAGAAGCTATCTGCAGAGCCCTTAAGTTCTGTTGGTGCTCCTTTGAACACTGCTATTCTTATGGCGACCAATCGTATAATGCCGAACTTCAACCAGTTGATACAAACTATGGAAGCCAATCGGGTTGGTTTTTATATATTCTAATTTTATGTCGGAACTTCAATGCAAGATTTTTTTTCAATATTTTTCTAGTTTTACATTTTTTAAAGATGGATGGGCCACATTTTAGTTGTTCATTGTGGGAATTTTATTTTTTTATTGGTTGATTAATATTATTCCATAAGCAGAGTTTTTGAGTGTTTTCTTTTGGTAGACTGCAATTTTTTGCGGTTGATTTTACAAATTTTGATATCCAGAACATTGGTACACATGCATTGCATCTTCTGAGTAGGCCGAGTAACAACTGCACACACTTAGGGTGTTTGTTAACAAGACTGTCAAAGCGGATGAACTGATTGTTCGAGAGTGGCTCGGACTACGCTGTGAATATTAGGGTAGATGACATGGAAGTTTCAAATTATACTGATATATAGGGACAGTAATACTACATTTAAAAAAAAATCTGTTTCGTAAAACTAGGGTTTTGAGTCATTCTTTAAAACTGTTAATTTTTTTGAGATTTTTATACTGACATTACTTAGCTCATATGGTGAAATTGCAAAGCTTTTCAAGTGTTACTTTTACTTTTTACTGTAGTTAAAATGTGTTTTGACGGGAGAAGTTCTTCGAATCTTTGGTTTCTTCTCCACTTTTTCTGATCGAGAACTGATTGGGTATTTAGACAAAAATGTCACTCTTTTGCATAAAGTACCTTAGTAAAATAAGGTTTACGGAAGTAGAAATGTTAATTTATCGACCGTCGCATCATAAATCTTTTCACTTTTTGTTTATTGCTGATGTGCAGGTAAAAAATTCTTTTTTTCTATTAAATTTCTTGCGCAGGAAAGTTATGCTTAGTTACTTTTCTTCTGAGGCTCTTCTTTGAAACAACTGTTAAAAAAACAAAAACCAAGAGTTTGTTCTGAGCGTTTTGACTAGATTCAGAAGCAAAGTCGCATAAAAAGGTGTCACAAGTATATTTGAGGAGGTAATTGTAGGGACATTTAAATTGTCGGTTTTAACAGCAGCTTAGGTTAAAATATAAAAAAAAAAGCTGCGAATGACAGAAGGGTGCGTAAAAAACAAGAGCAATAACTTCCCTAAAAACATGCAGGGGCTTCCCAATCACACTGTTTTTACTAATCTTACGGCCTGTAATTGACAACTGAAACCATTTTCACTATCATTTCACTTGATTATCTGCGCTACATTTCGCAACACATTTATCATTTGGACAGCCTACTTATTTGTTTCTAAAATTATGCTCGCGGAGGCAAAAATTCTTTGAATAAACGAAGGTATTACTCTGTCGGTTTAAGGGTGTTTTGCTTTTGCACTTCAAATCTGGACAAGTCATTTCCTTCAATTTTGTCATTTGGTAGATTCTAACCTTAGCTTTACGTATTATGAAGAATTTTTTCTGCAAATGGGAGTAACGTCGATTTGTAGGCTTAACGTGCCCACGTTTTGGAATCATTCTTTCAAATGTTAGTTAATTCTAGCGGAATGTGATTCCGAATTTTAAGGAGATATTAGTTTGGTGCTCCTGCAAAACACCATTAGCTATCCGAAAAAAAGAATTTAAAATGTTATAAAGGACAAAAGTTGTTTCAGTTTTAAGAAGAACTGCTGGATTTTGTACTGTATGAAAATTGGAATTTGATCATTTGACTTCGATGAATGCACACTATGAGACGAAGGGTAAAGCAGGTTTTGAAACTGCTTTTCCGACCCCAAAAACGGCGCAGAAAAGTGATATTCATGGGTTGGGAGGACTGTGTAGCGAAATGTTCCTCATTATTTTTGATTTTTTTTTAAAGTTTTTTTGTGAAACTATAGAGCTTTATGGGCACTGGGTTTGTTCTACTGCAATATTGAATCCTTTTGCGGTCAAACAGGCCTTTTTTTCACTTTTCTTAGTTTTCGTAATGAGCGTTTTCAAGGAAAACAAAGTTGCTGAAGAATCTCATCTCTTCTCAGAGTAAACTTTTTTGAGGCTACTGCTCAATTCCTGTGCATTTCGCGCGATTGTTGCCGACACTAGGTGGACGGTTTTTTTGCAAAAAGTGGTTGGTAGGGAATTCGTGTTTAAGAGTATGTAGAGGTATGAATTATTTTTATTAATATGCTGACGTTTGAATAAAACAACCGCAATCAATTAAAAGTTGTGAGAAGCAAAAAACTCAAGACAAACAGGTGGACTTAACCACGAAGCACTTCACAGTTGAAAAGCAGGAGGAAAAACAATATGGTACTAGTACAAATACACAAAAAGTATGATCATTTGAGAAAAAATGACAGGACAGACATACAAAATTTAAGTCGAGAGGATAAAGAGGCAGTACTGGTTAGATTTTGACTTTTAAATAGCGATTTGGGAATGTTTTATTTACAGGGGCACTCTGCTTACATTTAAATCCGAGTTCAGTTTTAAAAGTTAAAATTGCTTCTTTTTTAGTGGCATAAAAAATATAAAGATAGAAGTAAAGACTGAGGTTGTTGCGAACGGCTAAATTTAGGAATCTTTTGTTTTGGTTATAGACGTAGTGTGTGCGTGAAAAAAAAAGAGGCTTATGGATAGAGAAAAGGATTTATGTTGTTTTCTTGAGGCGTGGGAAGGCCTTCTATTATAACTTATTTTGGCAGAGCAGTTAAATTTGGACTTTAGACCTCTTTTCTAAAATATTTTGGCTTTTTTGAATTGAGATTCTGGAACAGGATTAAAACTAATTTTTTTCAGAAGGGAAATGTTTGCATTTTTTCAGTCCTTTTTTCTACTCGTTTACTCTTGTTTATTTCTAAGGGACGATTGTCTTTATCGGTAAATGAGCTAACTTGATAGATTTTCTTTGTTTATTGGGACTGTGTCAAATGAATCAAGAAGAAACCAGAAGGAGAGTCAGCTTCTGATATAGTAAGGCTTTCATGGCCCAGGAAGGGACTGAATTCTACAACCAAGAGGCCTTTGCAGTTTATTTATTTAACAGTTAACAAATTTTATAAATTATTACTGTGATAGATTTTTGGCGGAGTTTTCGAGATTGCGAGAGGACAAGTGCAGTATCCTGAATAATTGGTAATATTGCAAGAGCTTGGATAAGGAGCTCAAAATTGGTTCCATTTCAGAGGAAGGTTTGGAAGGCCTGAACTTTTCAAAACAGGGGTTTAAGAACTGGCTTTTTAGTAATTCTAATTTTCTATATGCAATCTGTTTTAAGATTTTTTTGAAAAAATGCATAGTATATTTTTTGAGAGTCTTCCAAAATAGTTCACTTTTTATTGAAATTCAGAGAGGTAGTTAAGGTATTTTATGAACTTAGGAGCGCCTACTTCGAGTCTCTCTTTGTTTATGTCCGAGGAATACGGTAATATCTCTCGCCAACTGCTGAGGAGAACGCTGGCTTAATTTTAAACTAGGATTTTTTTAACTGACTTATCCTGGAAGTTCTGAGACTGTTTTGGCGTTATTTTGCTCGCCATACTTGTGGTTACGTAGAGTTGTTGAATTTTGCTAGAATCTGATGTTTTTGCTGAGTTACTTGGTAGAACACGAGTCAGAAGGTAATAGTTCTTTCCTTAATTTGTAAGTCTTTTTGTACATCACAAAAAAAAGCAGAAGATTTAGCACTCAGCACGTAGCCACAACTGCGGCAAGCACAACGATTACAATCTCTGTACAAATACTTGATCTAGATCAAATATCAAGCGAAAAAAATTACTCGATTATGCAAAGAAGCAACCTATCTGCATTTACAAATAATAAGTTTTCAAAAAAACTAGTGTGCTTACTGTACCAAAATATTTCACTTTCGTTAAGAACTCGCTCCAGGGAGTCTGTATGTAAAACCAAAAAAAATTTTCCGTCGTCAACAAACTCAATTTTTAGAAACATAACAAAACTAGTAATTATGGAAATTAGCTCTCACGTCATATTTCAGCGAATGTCTCGACAATGGCTACAAAGATCAACTTAGGACAGGAAGAAACAGGTAGGTATAATTCTGGGGAAATCAAAAAATCCGCAGTTTTCTAAAAATAAATTAGGTAAATACTGCTCAATCGAACTGAAGTTAGCATTTTTTTGTTAGCCAGTCCCATCGTTGAAGTTTTGGTTTTGCAGCTAAAGGGTTTTCACAACAAATTAGAAATGACGCCGCCTGTAATTGTGGAATTGTAGCAAATTAGTCGCGCGGAATCTCAAAAGCGTAGTTTGACACTGAAGAAAGCTAGTTTTGGCGTATGCATGGTTGATTGCAGTAGTACCGAAAAAAACTGATGCTTTGGACAATTCTGAACTTTGTAGATGGACACTCAGAAACTGGGAATTTAGTATAGAGAAATGTGGAAGTGCAAGTAGCGTTTGCCAAGCTATCTAATCTACATTGGAGATGGGTAGATTAAGTGTATGGGGAAGCTCCGAGAACCAGTTTGGGTTTTGTGCAGAAGGAAAAAAAGGCTGTTGTATTTTTGCAGAAAATTGTTGTCGATTTTAAGAGCAGACTCAAAAATGCATTAGAAATAATGTTTAAAGAGAGAAAAAAAAATGAAACATTGTTTCAGAGTAGACCATCTTAAATTTAATTTTGTAATAAATGATATTCAAAAAACGAGGTTCCTGAATTCGTTTTCTGTAGATCTGTTTTTGTGAAGTCGTACCGTTTTTGTTAAACCACTCAAATTTTTTTTGCGTGAGACTTACAATGGTTCCTGGAGTTTTTTGTGCGCTTACGGTTGCAGTGGTAATTGTCTATATAACTCGGTTTCGTTATTTTATGAAACGTGTCATTTGGCGGTTTTTGACTAAAACTACGAATTTATGGTTTTTTTTTAATGGGGTGTGGGAGGGGAGTGGCTGGGAGAATGGACATAATTCTTTAGTTCTCTCTGGGGTTTTTTTTTTAGTATATTACTCTATTCTTTGGGTAGTCCAAAAATTGTACTCTCCTTTATCGGTCTTTGTTTCAGCGGATGACGTTTACTGTTTATTAAAATGTTTATACTTAGTGGTGTGTTCGTCGCCCTGCAGTTCTTGTTTCTAAGAAGTTACGATTGTGCTTACATTCTCGAGGAAACTTACTTTGCCCAACTAAAAAGTATGGTTCTTAAAGTTATAAGTCAAGCCTGAGGCAGGTCCCCCGGTCAATATACAGTGGCATAAATATAGCCATATCTGATTGGAACCAGTAATGGCAGTACAAGCAATATATCACTGACACTGAATGTATAGCAAATTCTCTTCTTTACTAATGGCAATCAATCAATAATGTTAAATGAAACTGTCGTCGTTTCTTGAAGTTTTAGGCAGCAATAGGTGATAAATTTGCAGCATTTTTTAGAGAATTTTGACACTGGAAAGGATGCAATTTAAGAATAAAAAACGTTCAGCTCAACAGCCTAATAAACAGAAGACGGAAAGTTTGTATGATATTTTGAAGAGGTTTGAAGTAATTGGTGTAAGGTGAAGTATTTTGTAAGCTGTTCATTGTGGAATAATGTATTCCGAAGGCGAGGACGTTCTTGTTTTACATTCGTGGCGGTGGGGAAAAGGTTCGTTAGTTTTCGTTTATATGAAGGCATCTCCAAATATTGGACTGCCTTATGACCACCCGTTTAACTCTTCTTAAAAGTTAAGTAGTCTTCACCAGAAGCAGGGTATTGGCTATTGTGGGTATCTGACGCTAAATTGTTCCCATACTCATTGTTCTCAGCTGATAAGACAGGAGCAGCTTTTTAACCCTTAAAAAGGTGCTTTTTGTTGCTATAGCTATTATCTATCTTTTTTCGATTGTGACTGTGACTTCAGGGTAACTCTAGCTTTCCTTCGTCTTGGGCACCTGAAAGGCAACTTTGATTTGCTGTGAAAATGGGTATTGCATTTATGCACTGTCAAAAAACAGTGTGTCGTAAGATTCAGATTCTGCTTTTTCGACAGTTGCTTGGACTACGTTTTTTAATTCCTTGAGTATGAATCAGTTTTCAGCAGTGTTAAGTTTTTTGCCCGAAATTCTTGGTTATACTTCTACCGCACAGTTTGCTCATAGATTTTGGGGGAGCGTGGTCAAATTCACCAGTGTTAGGAGTTTTGAACGTGGCAGCTCTTCTTCCAAATGGAAATTGAACGTTAAATTGGAAAACTAATGAGGAGGCGTTTATTGCGCTGTTAGTGATTGGTAATGAAGAGGCAGTTTTTGCATTTAAAGAGACTTTGTTCATTTTAAAATTTGATTAGAAGGCTGGAAGGATTGCTCCAGTGCCTCGTTCGGCTGTTGTGTTCTTTTTG
This sequence comes from Enterobius vermicularis, assembly GCA_900576705.1. Lineage (NCBI taxonomy): Eukaryota > Metazoa > Nematoda > Chromadorea > Rhabditida > Oxyuridae > Enterobius > Enterobius vermicularis. Next base: position 25,154 of record UXUI01008395.1, read on the forward strand.
TAGGATTTTTTGGTTTGTGCGATGGAGAAATGGCTTTTGCGTAGTGGGGAGTTCACGTAGCATATCTAGTAACCTCGATTAATGTTTGCTCACAGCCTGCCGGGGTACCTTCGACAGTTCTGTTTTTAAATGTTTTAATTGATCGGGTTTCATATTTCTACTATTGGATTTTTAGAATTTTTATTGCTGCATATATTTTTTCTTCAGACTTGGGGATTTACAGCATGGCTGCTGTAGAACAATTGTTGGAGCTCCTAATTGTACTCTCGGCTTTGTGGGTCATTTGTAATTCCCATTTTCACTCGGTCTTCTTTTATAGTTAGATGTTCCACTGTTAGAGGCCCGAGCTTCTGCATTGGTCAGCGCATGTTGGACATTATCATTCCCGTTTATATTGGCTTGTGGGGACAGTATTAGCGCTCTTGAAGCAATTCTGAAGGTACCATTTTTTTGTTTCTCAAATTTCTTTGTTGTTTAGTAGTTTTGTTACATTATGCAGCAACGAGAGTTGGAGTAGAGAATAATTTTTTTCACTGGTTATTAAATTTTTTAGGAAATGGATACTCATGTCGATAGCTTACGTGATATAGTCGCTAATGCTGAGCAAAATTTTTTGGAGAGTCGCACTGATTTGGCGTCCACTACCGTCCCTATGGCAACATTTATTGAAGAGACTGCGTTGGTGGAAGTGGCACGCAACAAAACGGAGACTTTGACAAGTCCACAAACTGACGAAGCACCTGCAGATCCCAGTGCTAGCTAGCTGTAATTGCAGGTTTTTAATGGGTAACAAAGTTCTATCTGTAAAAATTTAGTCTGTGTATTTTTTTAGTGGAGCAGTACTGATCATGTTTTAACTGTGTAGTGTACATGCAAAGTATCACTTTTTGCTGCCAAAGACATGGTTATTTGTGATCAAGCAAAAATTGCATATCTGATAAGCGATTTCAATTATAAAGCATTCTACTTATCAAAACTGCGGCACATTTCGAAGACGTTTTTTCTTGGTTCTTGCTATTTTTTCTGTACTTTTTCTCATTTTCTTTTAATTTTAGACTTTATGTCTTCCTTGTTCTCGCATAACACTGAGATGACCTTAGAAGCAGTAAGAAATAACAAAATTTGGCTCAGCTTCAGTCACTTGGGTCTGGAAAGGTTAATTTACCAGTTTCACACTTTCGCGAAAGGTTCTTTGTTTTTCAGCGATTGTAATTTAAGCTTGTTGTTGTAAATTGTTGCCATTGTTCTTTTTATGTTTAAACTTGTGAATAGAATAGCGGTCTTAGACTCACCACTGATGTTGATCCTTTTCTTTCTCTGTTCTTAATGTTTTTAAAATTATGCTGCTTTTGATTCGCGATTACAAGGATTGCTCTTAGTTTTGCTGATGCAGTGTTCATTTTTCACAGCTGGTGACGTGTTTCTTTTGAGATTTTTCCAAGTTTTTCGACATCTTTTTTAAATTGGCTTTGCTTTATGTAATTTTCTTTATGAGTCTTTTGAGAAGTTCCTGAAGCGGGTATTAGGTTTGGTAGTGAGTACTTGTGGCTTATTTCTATTGTGTTGTTTAGATAAGCAAAATCCAAACGAATCTAACAGTTTAGGTTGGCTACCTCATAATCACCATTCCGTCCTCTACGCACTGGTCGTTATCATACAGGAAGTGTTGCTTTAAACTTTTGTTTGCGGTGCATCTAAGTTCTGCTATGTGTGCACTACATTTATAAATTTGCTTCGACTTGGATTTTAAGAGAAGTAAATGGCTTGTTTTTTGAGGAATGTAATAATTGCGGGAAAAAGGGCAAGGGGTTTCCCGGTATATGACAAACTCCATGGTGTTGTTGTTTGATCTCTAAAGGTACATGGCCTTCATCACGTATCTTCCAAGTGGTTTCGGATTCTTGTTGACTGTATTTCTTTAGGTGATGTTAGATATTAACGTTTTTTTGGTGTCTTAATGGTTATTTACCCTTTTTAATACTTCAAAACATTTAAAGCAACGTTGTTTCATCAGTAAGTTTATCACATCTTTACCGTTAAATTGTTTCTTTAAAACTGTAAAATACTTCTTTTCACACTAATTGTTATCTGGTTGCTGTCTATGGCATGGTCTTCCATTTGTGTCATTTCACAGATACTCTCGTTTTCAGCTGTTTTTGCAGTTGTCTTTTTTAAGGTTTTAAGTCATTGGAACGATCTGTTGATATCTGCCAGGGCGTTTTCTACAATTTCGTTATTTTTTTCAAAAAAAATTTTTTGGTGACTGATTTGCTGAGTAGTTTAGCGTGCATTTGAATCTAGTTATTCTTCAGCATCAGTTACTGTTCGTGATTTATTTCGTACTGCCGTTATGAGCTGAGTGTTTGACACTATTTCAGCATGCTTTTCACCGATGATGGAAGCATTACGAAGCCTGCACATTACCACTTGTTAATATTTTTTATGGCAGGCGTTTCTTGTTTGTCTGTAATATATTAATATTTTGTTTATGTCTTTATTAAGATCTGCAGTATAAAAGTTATATTACCCGTTATACGTGTGCTAATCGTATGTCATTGCATTTGCATGCGCATGTACAGCAGCGGCTATAACTTTAGCATCTTTGTAGGGACAAATTTTTGATTTAGTTCTCCGCAGAAAGTAGCTTTCCAGCTCTTCTTCTCAACGCTTTTTGCAAGGTTTATAATTATAGGCGTCGTCATTTCTAATTTCCATTTCGTGGCAGGACCAGAGTTA
>UXUI01008398.1:12073-25485 GCA_900576705.1 Enterobius vermicularis
CAGACATTCAGACCGTTGTTCTTTCTAATATCATTAGTCACTGTTGTTTATGTGAATCGTTGAAACTTGTCATACTGCAGACTGCTGATGCTGCTGCTCAATTTTCCGTCTTCTCAGCACTAAATGTGGCGGCTGTTTGTTTGCTCACTTTATGGTAGGTAAGACGGTTATCTGTAATGCTAAGTATATATCGATGTAATCTAATAGTCACTTAGTACCTAAAAGTGTGGCATTATCTTAAGAAGCATAATGGGTAGTGGGAGAGGAGGAAGTTGGAAAGTAAAAAGCGAATTAAGAGAGGCTGAGTTGTTTGGTCTAGTTTTTTGTTGATGTTAAAAATTCTTTTTTGCACCTACCATTTCAGCGCCATTTTGAATGTCTACTTACACGTGTATAACAGAGTCATACAGTTGTAATATTGTTACTTCCTTGAGTTTTTTTTTGAACAAAAAATTTTGTTTTTCAGAATGTTTTTTTTTCTTGGGTACTTCGGGAGAAGTTTGTGGTGGAAAATTATGCTGATTTATATTTGTTTTAACAATTCTTCTGTCAAGTTGTGTATACAGCAATTTTTTTTTAAAGAGAGAAAGTCTTGTGATACTTATTTGTTCCATTTGTTTGCAACATTCGTTTGTTACAGTGTGTGTTGTTTGTATAATCTTGTGCTTAATTCGTGGAGAGTTGTGCTTATAGTCTTGGGCGTAACTGAAACTATTATAGCCCTGCAATGTCTGTATATAGGCCACAATGCGAAGTTGATGTTGTGAATAATGGTGTTTTATTAAATTCGTTCCGGCTTATCGAACTGGTATGATTTTACTGTTTTTCTTTTGATTCACTTACCACATTTGAAAGTAGTTTTGAGGCAGAAGTGTGAAGTGCTGAAATTAAATTTTATTAATTAAGGCTCTTATTTGGTTTTATGGGTTTTACATTTTCCGGAAACATTGAGGTACTGGAATTGTCTTGAAAAGGAGGTTTTGCACTGACCAGTTATGACTTTGTTGTGATTAATTAGCGGAAGGTGGCAGAACTGATGGACAGCCGTTTAGAAATTTAACATGGAGATTTTGATCAAATTACGAAAATTTTTTTTTATTTCTTAGCTTCTATGAAATATTAAAAGAAAAAAAGTGTTAAAGGATGGACTTTTCTTGCATTTTTGAGAGGGAATATTTTTGGCTAATTGATAGAACGAAGAATTATTTTTCTTATACGTCACGAGATTTTCTTTGCAAAGCATAGTTCATGGAACTGTTATCACCTTTTGGAAGTGTTTGAGTACAACAACATTTTCAGCCTCTGTTAAATTGGTCGAACACAGGAAACAGTGGGAAGTAATGTTCAGAATGGAATTTTTGTTAGTCTGATCGTCCAGTTTTCCCTCATTTTTTTAATGATTTTTTATTTGGGTCGGCATTTTTTCTTAATTTTTTGCTTATTTTTTGCTGCCTCATTGTCTTAAGTGGTACTTAAGGCCAAGTAAAAACTAGTGCGTTAGGGTAGAAAAAAAAAGAAGGAACATCTGCGCTAAGATTTCTTTGAAAAGTAAAGTTATATTGTCGTTTTAGTTTCTTATAAGAGGTTTATTTGAACATAGTTTTTAGGTTCTCTAATTTGTAAATTCTACCAGTTTTTTTCGAAATATCGGTTTTTTGGTTTTTCATTTTCATTTTATGTGTTATCATTGGGTTTTTAACTTGTAATTCTTCTTGCCTGAGTTTACTTCTCCTCTGATTAAAATTCCTTTTCAGAGCCGGGCATCAGATACATTTACACTTTCTTTTAACAATAGATTAAATGAATCGTATTCAGTAACCTTTCATTTAAACAGGTTTGTAACTTTTCTTTCTTGGAAAGGTGTTGGTTTACTGTTTTTATTTTCTGTGTTCTCTGAGTTACTAAAGTGACTTCTTGATATTTATCACTGAAATATGGCTGTACTGGTAAGATTTAGTTATTTTTATTTTAACAGATAAATCCGTTCGTAAATTTTTAAATTTCTAGTACTTATTTTTTTCATTTTTTGCTAATTCTTTTTACTTATATCTCCAATTGCAGATACGCTGTGCCACCACAAGAATTCTCTAACTATGTTAGTTTCTTATCTTTATTTCGGTGTTAATCTGTGTGCCGCATCTTCGCGGGTATTTTAGAGAGCTGTTGGCTTTTACACGAAAGACGGTTATGTGCCAATATTGTTTTGTTTATTTTTATAGGGATTTATTGATTGTCATTTTTCTGGCGTTGCTGATGGCTGTTATAGCTCTTTGTCTACATGCTCAATGTCTCAGCTGGGGTAAGTTCAAATGAAGAAGCAGGGTTCAAGGCTAGGTATTTTTTATAATGGTACATGTTGGAATACTTGGTGAAATTCAAGCAGGGTTTTTTAATGAAATAATTTGCAAGGACTATTAAAGGGCTGTAGAATATTAATGGGTTGGAAGTTTATCAGCTTTTGGACGGTTAAAATTCTATTCTGCTGAAGACTGACGAAAACTTAGTTTAAAAATGATTCATTAGTAGTTTTCGGTATTCTTTCTTGTGCCTTTCTTTTTAATACTTTGTATTTCTTAATATTTTGTAGAGCTCTTTTGTCAGTACGAGGTAAACGTTTTGTTTTGGCTGCAGAAAACAATGGTTCCTTTTATCTTTTGCCGTACACATCGGACTCCTGTCGTAAGTTTTCACCCTCACTTTGTCAGTAATTTTTAAGGTAATTTTAAAGCCATTTTTTGAACCGTGTTTCATTTGTTTCATTGAAGATTCGGCCTTTTCTTCCTGGAATCCCTATGTATTTATGAGCAGTTAATGCTTAATATTTTTTTCTAGATTTTGGCGATAGGCAGAAACGTGAAGCAACTGGTGAGCAGCCGTCGTACTACTCTAAATATTTGGATGGAAAGTGGCGGCATGTGGAATTTGCTTTTGTGGCTGATTATTCTGTGGTTTGACTTTTTCAGTTGTTGCCAAATTTCCTTTTTGCTCAATAGAAGTGAAATTATACGCTACATTATTTTTAGGACTAATTTCTTAACTCGCTGGGTAGTTTTTTCCTTTTTTTCAATGCAGGATTTCGTCATTGACAGCTTTGACTTTCTGATAGTTGTTTTTGGTAAGCATGTCTCCGATTGCTGAGCTTTGGACATCCTGTAGAAGTCTTACTGCTTGACTTTGCGAGCAGTATTTAGAGGTAGATATAGAGCGGAATGAAATTTGTTGTCAGCGTTTGAGAAGATACCGTCTGTTTATGAATAAGAAAATAAATTTTACTGTGGGTATTAACTAGAAATTCAGATGCAAGGGAGACGAAAAGAAAAAACGTGAGGTGGCGAGAAAGTTGGATATGCAATTATAGCACAGCCGAAATTCTTTGGATGATATATATGAGATTGAAGCCAACTGCAACAATTGAGGAGTTAGGTACAACTTGAGATCTGGGTAACTGAGCTTGTACAGAAGTTGAAAGAGAATTGTAGAGCGTGAATAGTCGTGACACATTTTTCAGTCAATAAATTAAGTAAAACCGTATTTAACACATACGGGGTTTTCCGAATAGTTCAAACAAATTTGAAATCAGAAAGTTATGAAAGCTTGAGTGTTTGCTATTTAATAGACGACTCCTTAGTCGAATCCTGGACTCTGCCCTTCAATTCCACAATGTGGTTGTTAATTTTATGTTTGGTCGGTGTTGTTTGGTTTAGATCTTATAATTGTCTGTTTCTTGTGGTGTGTCTTTATTAATACTTTCATTTTGCTATATTCATGTCTCGACTCTCCACTGTCTTTTGAAAGTTGCGTTTTTGCTTCATTTTTGAGAAAATCTGTTTGTTGTAGTCTGCAAAAGGCAGCTTTTTCAACATTATTTTTTTTTGACAATTTTTTATTTTTTGGTCATATTTTTAGTTTTGAAATTTCACATGCCTAATTTTTTTATCAAATGCTCTATTTTGCAGTATGAGAAATACGAAAAAAATGCAACTGCGGTCCACGAGCGGATGCAAACTATTGCTAACCATGTGAATGCCGTAAGTTGTTTCGGTATCCTATTATTGAAGATTTTGTGATATTATACAGATCAATACTGTCTATGTATTTAGGAAGTGTAATTCGTTTCATTTTTTTTTTTATTATTTCAGCTTTATCAACCGCTAAACATTCGAGTTTCGCTAGTTTGGGCTGATATTTGGAGTGGCGTGGATCCAATCGCCGTCGATTTAAACTCTGATGTGACTCTGAGGAATTTTCTCACCTTCCGGAAGACTTTTAACAATATTCATCACAATGATAATGCACACCTTTTAACGTAATCTTCTACATCGTTTCATTTCCCTTTCATTAATTCAAGGGATGTTACCTTTATAATTTACTGGTTATGGTTCAAGTGTTTTCTTAGATTGTGATGTAGTAATGATAGTAATATACTATTATACATTAATGGAATGAATTTTAAGAAATCTACGGTTTGTTAACGATGTTGTTGGGAAAGCTTACAAAGGAACGATATGTTCTTTTGATTATTCTGGTGGAGTTAATATGGTGAGCTTCATTTTTGCATTCGTTATATTTCATTGCACTTGTTCTTTAACACTTCATTTAACGGAAACAGTAGTATAACAGTAAACTTCCTTTCTAGTTGAAAGCTCATAGTACTTCCATCAATGTTGTTCGAAGTGGAAATAAATTTATAAGTCATGCATTAGTTTGAAAAAACATTTTAAAATCCGGTAGGCGCATTTTTGCAATTGAGGCGCTCATTTATAGTTTTAGCTTTTTTTTTTACTTTTATTTTTGAAAGAAATATTTGTTGCTGATAATCTGATATTTGTTAGGGTTTAGATGCCGCAAGGGATTCTATATGTTGAGTTGATTTTTTGCATGTAAGTTTTTGATAATTTTTCAAAAGAATGTTTCTTGATCTAATAGTTTTTCATTTTTTGTAGCATCAATTTGCTCTTTTTGGCGTTTATAATTATTCATCATCCTTACGAATTTATCTTTCAAAATTGTTGCGTCATTTTTTTACAAAAAGCAAATAATTTTTTTCGTGTTTGGCAAATGAGTTTTAATTTATTTCCTATTTTAAACTGATGACTTGTAATAGTTGTTCTTAATGCCGCAATTGATTTTCATTCGCATATTATGTATGAAATCTGTTTGATGAAAACTACCATGTTATTTTTCTCAGTCTTTTTTATAATTAGGAATACTGAGTTGTTTTCTGCTCCATTTTGGGAGTTTTTGCGGCTTTAGATCATTCATAACCTTCCGAAGTACTGGTAAACAGTTGAACGTGAATACGGGTTGTTTTTTGGCGACAAATTGCAACAGGATTCGTTTTTCAACTTTGTTACAGAGTTAAAAAACCAGTTTTTGAATTCCTTTAAGTTTGGATGGGCAACTAGTTTCAATGATCAGTCATTTTGCTTTTTTCTCTTGTTACAGAGTTTTTTAAAAGAAGTTTTTGAACCTTCAAGATGTCAACCCGTAAAGTAGAAGCGGCGAAAACGCGTATGTTGGAAGATTGGGGGAAAAGAGAGGCTTAATAAAAAGCCTAAAATAAACTGTTTGAATTGTTTGAACCTAATATTTTATTGTTTCTCTAGTCGGTTAATATGTTATTGAAAAGTAATTTTGAGTTATTAATAACTCATTGTGTTTACGCAAGCAAGTTAGTTCTTTTGCTAGGACCATCATAGTCATGCAGCTTTTGTTGCTGCTACGGTCGCTCATGAAATGGGCCATAATTTTGGCATGGATCATGATACAAGTTCCGAAGATTGCGCTTGCCAGTCACCCGCAGGATGTATTATGGCTGCAGCATCAGGGTATCTTTTTTTTAAAATATTTTTATTTTTCGATTCGACTTCTCTTTTTGTTATGTTGTTATGAACGTGAAAAAATTTCACCTATAGTATCTTGTGAGTCACTATGCTTATTAAACAGTTTTGATTTTAATACTTTCATTTGCTTGATTTCTTTTTGTTTTTTGCAGCTTTCTTGTTCCTTCAAGCTAATAAAGATAACTTTAGCGGATACAACCCCCCTACATTCTGGTCTGAGTGCAGCTTGAAATATCTTTATAAAGGGTTTTCTCATGGGCTTGGCGACGCTTGTTTGTTTGATCAGCCAAATGAGCTTTTTGGTGGTGCACGATGCGGTAATAGTATAGTTGAAGATGGCGAACAGTGCGACTGTGGATCTACAGTGCGTTTTGGTCATTTACTTGTATCGTTTTGGTTGTAATTTTCGTTAAGTTTACGGTACCAGCATTCTTGATTCAGGTGTCGTGCAGTAACAAATGTTGTGATCCAAAAACGTGCTTACTTGTTAGTGGTGCAGAATGTGCTACTGGTGATTGTTGTGATTATGAAACTTGCAAAATTAAACCCGCATCGACTAAATGTCGTACACAAACTAATTCATGCGATTTACCTGAATATTGCGATGGCCAAACGGAGCACTGCCCAGCAGATTTTTATGTTCAAGATGGACTTCCGTGTCCGGATAGCCCCGAGGCAAGCAGAATTTTTCGGCCCTCAACGTTTTTTTTCTTTTTTTTTCTGTTTTTGTTGACAAGGCAACAGCTGGAGAACTCGGAACTAGCGTTACAATATAGGTAAGGTATTAAAATATGTTTGTTGCGGACTGTAGTGTCATCTAATGTCTTTATTTGATAGGATTTGCGTTATGATGGTGTAGATTGGCGTAGTTAATGAGAATACTAATTTTCATATTTTTTAGACGAAGTTTTTCAAATTTGCATCAAGGTTTATTCAGTCAAAGTTTTCACATCTTCATGTATGGGAACATATTTAAATTGTGTAATAAAAATCACGTCGTTTTTTGAGAATAGCAGGAAGGAGGAAGTGCTCAACTTTACTGTTTAAATGCTGTTGTTTTTGAGCAGTGACGGTAAGTGTTCTAGGAATGTATACAGTCAGAAAGAAAACCTTGATTTTGTATTTTAAATTTTTGTAATTTAACTTACGCTGCATGGATAAGTAGCTTCCTTGTGCACTTGTTTTAGGGTGAAAATATTGCCGGTAGTAGTATGACGTGCAAGCCTTCCTCAAATCAAAAATTTTTGATAAAGATTAAAAACAGTTATTTTTGACAAAAGGTCGTTAAATAAACCGCAGTAGGGAGCTAACAAAAGCCAAAATTAATCTGTGTTTTGAGGATTTAAGCAGTGACGTAAAACTGGTGATTTGGTTGTTAATTAGTGCATAATTTCTTGTGTTGTAAAATAGGTCGGTTCTCACTTTTGTACAAATAATGTTTTGTGATTAGGATGGTTCGGATTTTTTTGTATATTAATAATATTTTGTCTTTATCTTCCTTGAATTATAAAAACTTGACATGGATTATTATACATATTTTTAGGATTACTGCTACGACGGGCAGTGTGGCAACAAGGATGCTCAGTGTAAGACTATATGGGGAAAAACAGGTAGGATGGCTGATGAAGTGTGCTATCAATTGAATGTTGGCGGGACTAGTGCTGGAAATTGTGGCTACGATCATGACAAACGCATGTTCATTCCCTGCAAACCCGAGTTTGTTTTCGTTTATTGTATAATTCATCACTGTTGTATAATTTTCATTTCAGTAACGAAATAACTCAATTTATTTAGAAATAAACTTTGCGGGCGGCTACAGTGTGATCACGAAAATGAAAAGCATGAGTTGTCTGTTACGTATAGTCTTCAGCAAGCTTACTCGACAATTAGAATGTGGAATCAAAAGGATGCCATTTGTCGAGTTGTTTACACCCAATATAAAAAGGCGAAAGATCCGGGGTTGGTTTTGAGTGGTGCACCTTGTGGTGATGGGAAGGTTTGTCTCATTAATTGTAATAACGGTAAACTATTAGGTTTAACTGTAAGAGAGGAAGTAAAATAAGTCATTGAATCTTTTGGTTTTTCGAATTTGGTAGTAAACCTTTCGCTTTATTAGCGGCATGTTTTTTTTTTTCATTCTTCTAGCTTCTGCGTGTTAGTCATATGTAGTTTGAACAGTTGAAAACATTGCTGGGACTAGATATGAATTTTTGGGCTAAGGATGATTTTTCTTTAAGCTCAGGTAGTGTCAAAGGGATCGGAAGTGTTTTTATTTTTTATTTTTTTTTATTGGGTTTGTTATAACCCTCCTTCAGAAGCTCTTTTTTTTTTCTCAAGCCAGACTTTTCATCCCGCTAAGCACTAATAAGGAATTTTTAAGAATTATATTTGCCAAGCTTGCTTGAAAAACTGAGAAGTTGTTCATTGCTTTTTTTTTTTTGAAAACTTTTTAGATGTGTGTGAATTCAGAGTGCAAAAATAGGAGTGACGAGATGAAGTTGATACCAAGGTGCAAGCCAGAAAATTGTAATAACGCGGGTTTATGTAATAACATGGGTAACTGTCATTGTTTGCCCGGTTATGGTGGTGTTGATTGTGCTATTCCGGGACATGGCGGTTCAGTAAATAGTGGACCTGCGTCGGAAAAAGGCCCATTTGATGTCGGTTTCTTCGTTTTCTGGCTAATTCTGGCGGCCGTTATTTTGTTCTGCATCGCGTCATATATAGTTAAACGAAAGAAGAACATTTGGCTTCACAAAGAGTATGTTTTAATGGTATTCTGCTGAAACAATTGCACTGCGTGGTTTGCATTAGGATGGGACAAATTTTTATGGCCAAAATTCTCATTATAAGCGAATATAAAGTATTTTGCTTGAAATGAATTTGTAAGTAGCTCTTTTTTTGTTAACTTGATGTGCAGATTTAGTTTTATTTTACACTTCAAAAGCCAAGTCAGCATATCTTGACAACTTCGATTTTAGTTTTGGTTTTTTTCTAACTTATTGCTTGTATTAATAAAATCTTTAAAGTTGTTTACAACTGAAGGGTTTTCGGTTGCAGGATATGGAAGAAAGTCAGGGTAACATTTAACATACGACGTATGCTAGTTCCGATTAGGAAAGCCCCACCACCTCCTCCTGCACCTATCAGGACTGCAGAACTGAATGCAATATGGGGAGATTCACCTGATGAGTTATTGAGAAAAAAAAATCGGCCTTTTTTTGAGACTTCTCACGTCACACCATCTGGCAGTTTTTTGCCAGAGGCTGGTAGGATTAACACTGGTTTCACTCCTCGGATGTCTGCCTTGCAGGTAGCAATTTTATATTGGGTTTAAATGCACAGTAAAAGGATTTAATGTTTCTAATCTTGTGTGGGATTGCTGAAAGTTTTATTTTATTCAGCGCGTAAATCTCTCCTTTCAAGTTCTTTCAATTTTAATTGCGTGGTGTATTTCTCAGTGGAGATTTATAAGAATTATTAATTTTGATTGGCTTCCAGTTTCTCAGTTTAATAAATAGTAACTGTTTTTTTAGACGTAAGAATTTTTTGGCGAGAGGAGAGGGTAAAAGAAATGTCTTGTGAAGGGATCACTAATAATTCGAATAAAATCGTTTTGGATTAATTGAATCTAATTTTCCAAGAAAAACTTAATGTTATAAGCATCAGCTGAGGCTTGAATATTGAGTTACATTCTAAGAAGTGAATTTGCGTACCGGAGGATGAGTTTTCAAAAACTAAATGTTTTTGCAGCTGCGCGTAAGAATTCCAACATTTTTTTCTGTTTGGTTTGGTAGATAACTTAAATTTCTTTTTTTTAGTTCCAACAGTCGCTATTTTTTCATGATTTTCAGCTTATTCTTTGTTAAATTTATTTTTACAGGCTTCGGAAAAGTCTTTTGATAGCATAAACGTGGATGCATATTCTATCGGTAATGGATTTTCAAGTAAGCAGTGGAAGAATAATTCTTCACTCCGGCCACAGAGGCAGGAGAGTATGACTAGTAAGCAGCGTCCAACATTACCGCCTCCAATGCCACCACCAGAGAAGGCTCCTCCAGTACCTCCTCATGTAAAATCATTTTGCTGCATTCAGTTTAAGTTTTAGTTATTTCACACTAAACTGGCCTATATGTCAAGTCGTTCTCAGATTTGATTGAGAATTTTGATAAAAATGGTTTTCCATGCTGGGGTAATTACTCGGTATTATTTTTTCTCTGAGGTACAAGAAGCTCAAGCCTAAGTGTGCAGCTGCCAGTGCCAAATACCACATGTGACCTTTTTCGACCTATAGCGTGGTTAAGAATAGGTGGAAAAAAGGTTGAAATGGCGAATCAGGTTGCTGCCGAATTGCAAATAAACTTCGTTTGAAAATTTTAGAAAACCGATGTCAAGGGAGTTCCTGGAAGTCGGATTCCGTCGAATACTAAGCCGAAACCCGCATTACCGAAAAAACCGGTTGTGGCCTCAAAGTCCACAGTAAAAGACATAGCTGCGCGTTTCGACTCTGGTGCGGCTAGTCCTTAAAACTTATTCTACTGAGCTTATTTAAAAATTTAAGGTACGGGTTTGCCACATTAGCCAGTTGTGTCACCGTTTTCTATTAAGCGGAATACTAAATTTTTCCAGTCAATTATAAAACCCTCCTAGCAGACCGTCTCAGTTTTTGTCACTTTCCGTTTTTTAAAAAGCATTCAGATTTTTTTAAAAAATGGAGGAAAATTTTTCCCTTCGAAGATTTCATCTCTGAATTTTCAATTGTATTTAATTTTTTTGAGGATTGTCAAAAAAATTTTTTTTCTAGTGGATCTGGTTATTAATTTGTACAACGTGTTGTGTATATTATTTGTTTATTAAGTTGTAAAAAAACTTATTGTATTTAGAATTGGATTTAATTTATGTGCGGCTTGTAAAACTTGTAGGATTTTTCAAGTCGTAAAATAGTTTCAATTGTAACCATTGTCTTGCCTGATCTTTATAATTGTTTTAGGTATCTGTATGTTATCGTCCTGTCCTTGCTTTACTGAATATCTTCAGAAGTCTAACAAAATTGTGACTGTATGTCAGATTTAGTGCTCCTTTCTTTTAACTCCTGATCTGCAGTTCTGTTGAATTCATGGTGCTGTTTTATCTTTTTCACTTCTAAAATTTATCACTTCTGCTGTGAAGTTATTTGTCACAGGAGAAATAAAAAAGTAAAAAGGGAGAATGTTCATTTTTCTTTCGAAATCCTTTTTAGATGTTATTTGCTGTAAAGAAGTTTAGATAACGGTATAGTTTTAGAATTTCGGTCAGTATGGGATCGAATTTCATTGCCCGTAGTTGCTTGCTTTTTGAATGAGGTATCTTCCTTCATCTTGATTAGGTTTAGATTGTATTCTCATTGGCAATGTTGCTTTAGGTTACGGGAAAAATCACTACCATCTTCTTGTCATTCTTTTGCATCGTCGTATTCCTTATTTCCGCGTTGAATCTCTTTTTTTCAACTACTGTTGTGAATATGGTTTTCAATCCTTATTTTCATTCAACTGACTTCCAACATTAGCCTGCCTTTGTGTCTACAAGTTTTTTCTTTCTGTGTTAAGCTTTTGCGTCCGCTATTCTGGTCATTTCCCTTTCACGCTGTCGCAGATCTTTATATCCATTCAAATAATAATTGTTCAATTCCCCATTAGGGATGATAAATTTATAGACGATTCTGTTTTCACTTCTCCTCCAAAGATATTGCCATAAAAACAGTCAGAAGGCAAGTCGGCAGTAAAAGTGGGTGAGCTGGCAGCTTTTTGCAGAAAAAGGTTGTGTAATTATAAAGCGACATTCTGGAATCGGTGTCTTGGTAACCATCAGTTGCGTATTCAGTACACCAAATAGTTGTCACTTTTTAACTCCGAGTTTCCACTTTCCATGAAGTTATTTCAAAATGTATCCTAATGTTCTTCTACAAGCTAACTAGAATATTGCCAAGAAATTCCAAACGTGTCTTCCGAGTGATTTTTGGAATTGCCAGCTCCATTTTCAACTTTGAGAACATCCCCATTTGACTCAACTCTTGGATCCGACTGATTTGCCATAACTTTCCAAAACCCCGCTTTAATCCATCCATTATTACACATTTGTCGTAACCAATATGGTGCCTTCCATTCGCCCGGCTTGGTGACATTGCTTGACGCTAAACTCAGCAGTAGGGGGTAAGTCGAGTGGGGACGATGAATGGAACTGCAGCGTACAGATCAACTCAACTCTTTGCAGTCCTTGTGACGTTATCTGTACAAAGATTGGCTGTACTTTACATTTCTGTTAAGCTTGTTGTTCACACTGTTGGTGATGACCGGTACCTGCTGATCTGCGTACTCGTATCAAAAAATGACCTGGAAACATCCAAAAGCTTGGGTCGATTTTCCCCATCGCAACTTACTGGTGTACTTTGGTTGACTGTTCGACTTATGCAGCATAAATTTTAGAGGATGTCGAAAGTTTTCCTAGGAGTTTTACCTTTTATCCCGAAAGCTGCAATTTCGAAAATTAAGTCACATTTTATTGCTTGGCTGCCTGTCACCCACGGCTTCACTTAACTGTATTTGCTTCAATAGCTGGCTACCTTTGAAGCAGAACACACGGTAAAGTAAAAAAAGTAAACAGCTTAGCTACAAACAGCTTAGCTACACGGTAGCTAAACTGTTAACTTTTGTTCTGCGATGAAATTACCTGATTGTGTTTTAAGGCATAATTTGTTTCTAAACTTTGTTTTCTCAAACCAATCAATTAGTCGCAAAAATGATTAGGCAATAAAAAACTCAGTTTAAGGAGTGATGGTTTAAAATTAAAGAAACTTGCTCCTACCAGTTTCGTACAACTCTTGTTCATACATACCGTTTTCATTCGAAAAAGGGAAAATACAACTAAATCAAACACGAGACTAATGAAAAAAAAAAAAAAACAAAAACAAAAAAGTGGAAAAAGTTAGGAGGAAAAACAGTAAAAATTCAAAAATTTTTATTACGAGCCACACTCATAGAGTGAAGAAGTATACTAAACTTATTTGACTCAGATAACGCATATGAAGTCTGTACCTCAAGCTCGACAAGCGAGTATAAATTCTCAACACCTCTGCCTACCAGAAACCACTATTTTCTCTCTGGATTCTGCATCTTAACATAATGTTTCTAAAAATTAGGAACGGACGTTCCCGCCTCCACTATCAAAAGCAAGTTTTTTCACTCCAACGCCTCACCTTTTTTTTTTGGTAACTCAAAGCTGAAATGTCGTTTTTAATTTCCGTTCCCGTTTTCACCACTTCAAATTTCAATTATGCTCACTCAAACACAAACATTCTTCCTTGTCCGCAAAACTGACGCCTTTTCAATTTATTGCTCTATCATAATGCCATCTTAGAGCAAACTGTTCCAATTATATGATCGAAAATTCAACAACAACTGGTTTTTATCTGACCTGATCAAAAATATTTAACTGTTGTATAAGAGCATAAGATCCATTCAGTTGTTAGCGAGGAAATTTCTCTTCATCTGAAGTTTTTGGGGTGCAACTTCAAAAATAAATTAAAAAAAAAAA
>UXUI01008399.1:15075-27860 GCA_900576705.1 Enterobius vermicularis
CCGATCGCTTTCTGTAATAATTGTTTTTCAAAATTTAAAAGCCTTTGGCAGTTACACGACACTTCACGTTTGAAAGAACAATTTTGAAGTGGGAAGAGAATGCCCCACTTGACACAAACCCGAGCTGTTACGTGGTGACTCAACTAGTAATACAGCAATTCTGTCTGATTGTCAGATGTTCCCCTCACGATGTAACAATGTTGAGAGAAATTGTCAGATGGATTGAACTGTGAAACTGTCTACAGGCTTGTCTGCGTAAGTCCCTTTCCTTGATAAAGTGAAATGATCTAAATTTCAGACTTCTTCTATCAGTTTTACAAATACACTCGGTTAGATATTTTGCTGCTCCGCTTTAAGATGCAGATAGATGTAAGCTTGTATAAAAGTGTCAGAGATAATGTTCGATAAGTAATTTGGTTAGTACTGAGCACTACCACTAGTAAGTTAGGTACCGAAGAGCGCTGTTTTACACTGTAAGGAACAGTAAGTGAAACGAACAAAAACCAGATGCCTTTCTCCTTGCAAAACTCAGATCCTAGTTTAAATTTAGATTTTTTGACAAATTCAGAAACGTTTGAATCCTCAATATTTAATCTTCTTTTGCGGTGAAAAAGAAGAAACGAATGCTAAACAAAAAAATTCTCCAGTCAACTGAGCAAAAAGCAATAAATTGCATTTATAATTTACAGTATAGTAAAAAAAAAGTACTTTTCAAACACCGACGTACTTCAATGCCGGTAAAGAAGGAAATGCAGAGAAATCTGCTTATGATGAACACTTACTCTCGCGAAAGTTTAGATTTGGTAACTCAAATCGCTCGTGAAAGAAAGGCAAAAAGGAGCTCATATATAGAAAGCCACGATCTCATTGACGTTCATTAAGTTTTAACAACAAAAAATCAAAATCCGTTAAAAACACCAGTTATTACACAGATTGTCTTTGAGGAAAGAAACAAAAAAAAAGTGCTATGAACAATTTCGTCGGCTGACTTATCCTGTCCAAAGTGTGTTCTAATTAATCTTTTGAACATGTAGACGTTCAAAAGATTGCTTCTGCCAAGCCATTGTTTTGAGGATGCTAAAGGGTGAGAAAATATGCTCAATTCCTTTCCGAACACAGAATGTGCTAAATTTGAATGACTGAAATGGCAGTACGTAACTAAAAACTTTGAAATCCAAAACTGATCAAAAACTCTATTCAACGACTCTATTAGGATATAGCACTTATAGAATTTACGCAAAATACTTCTGGCCGAGTAGACATAGAACCTAAAGAGATCAGATAGTGCTTACCTACGACAGGTCATGTTGGTCAAAAGTGGAGTAAAGTTTTTTGATGAATCTCTCCAGCTGCAAGAAACACAGTTTCCCACGCAGTTCTCAATGTCGTCATCCACCTTGGGACGGTACTGTCCCGCCTCTGAATTCATTTTCTGAATTTTAAGATGACGAGAATGGAAGATCTCTACCACACGCTCTTGTAGTAGTTGAGGTGGAGCGGTAAAACGCGAGTTCTGAAAGACTGAACCATTACTGGAACTTTAGAGCATTTTTGAAAATAAGGAAAGATTTCAGCAACACTTACCTTATTTAGCCACCCCTTCATTATATATTGCTTCATCAACTCCAAGGTTTTATCCTGTGATGTAGCATTTGCCAATCCCACCACAAAAATCGGGAATGACCCAAAGAACTTAGCATATACCTGGTTAACCTAATGCTTTTTAAGAATTTGTGATTTTTCAAAAACGTTATCGAATCTTTTTGGTAGTCTTGGAGGAGCATCTACACACTCGAATTGTTTTGTGGGACGGAATTGAATGCGGTGTGCATAATGCATGAGGAACAAAGCTCATCACTGTGGTCGACTCGCGGCTGACGGGGAGACACCATTCATTGAGCCAAAAATCGCCGCTAGAGGTTGGTGATTGGTAAGCAATGTGGGCTTGCTTCCTCATAAATACCAATGAAAATTCCTTACCCCAGAAACTATACTCAGCGCTCCTCTGACTTTTGTAGGCGTAAGAGACTTTGACACCTTAGCAATAACTTTTTCAGCTCCATTTGCAAAACGGTGAAATAAGATGGCATCTACTTCAACGCCAGGAGCACCTAACTTATATATGTGAACCGCCTACAAGTTTACCACTGTAAGCTCCTCTTCTTGATAAAACGAAGTAACCTAAATTACAATTTCGATCTATCTTCCACAAAAATTTTTTTTCTACAGTAACTGATTTTCAAAATTCTACGACGAATATTTCATTGGAAATATCAGCTTCGTTAACCTGTGTTGCAATAGATCCACCGATAACAACTAAAACTTTACGCCCTGCTGAAATCAGTTTACTTCACGGTGTAGTAACAACGTCAGAATCCTCTTTCCTCCACAAAAAATTATGGTGCAATTTTTTAACCTCTGCTGCTATGGATTCCTGCAGTAAAACATTTTCATACCTCAAAAGCTCTTGGTCATATGACGGCCCACACTTAAAAAAATTTTTAAGCAAAAGGAAATTGACATACTTAACAGAAAACTAGCCATTACATAGAGATTTGGCTAGTTATACAGCAACTCTGCCTAATCATCAAAAATGGCTTCGCTCAAGGGTGTTACAATGTTGAGAAAAATTGTTGGATGAGTTGAACTCTGAAACCGCCCAGAGGTTTATCAGTGTAAGTCTCTTTCTTTGATAAAACAAAATGGACTTCTTGTCTCACTTTTAAAAATACACTCTGTTAGATATTCTACTGTTAAGGTTCACCTCAAAGGTTAGTGAAAATTGTGTTTGCCACAGTGAGCCGGAGAGTCAATTTTTCCTCATGGAAACCTACCGCCTTATTGCTAATTGCTAAACATTTGAGCAGTAAAGTTCTGTTTAATCCTCTTTATTGAAACCACCTCTCTGCTAACAATTTCAGCACTGTAAATGTTTCTTGCAGGCCGACAACTACCAGCGACCAATGGGACTTACTGTAGAAACCCTGCCTAAAACCAGTTTGTAAACGCTGGAGAACAACTGTTCTTGAACCGTACTTTGGGCCTTCAGGATTTTCCCTTCTGTGTATTTCCAGCTCTAGTTCACTAAATTCGTTATAGCCTTCACTGTCTATTGCTAAATACGCGTTTCAAGAAAAAAGCATGTAAAATACTCCACAGAAGAAATAAAACCAACGAAAGAAGAGAGTATAACGGGAAAATAAATGCCTCATAAAGGTTGCTACGTGACTCTTATGACATCACTGCTGAGAAAAAAATTTTAAAAAATTTAAAGTTTGAGATTATCCAAGGAATATCTTTATAGATTTTGCAGCTTTCATGGACCCGCAGACAACGCATTTTACGACCATAACTGAAAACTCCGAACATAGGTCAAATAGCCTGATTCCTCACTCGTTGCTACTGACAAGATTTCGGAGAATAGTGAGAAAGCCCAGCAGAGTTATAACTTATAAACCATGACCAGACAACAGAGGTTTCTGAGTAACTTTCATGTGCTAGCGACAGTCTCTGGCATGCTCATTTTTTGATCCACCCACAATGGAAAGACGTCGACAAAATTACGTCGAGCGGTTGTTCCATATCGAAAGCGGCGGGAAACCGTTGCGCGGGAACAATCGTCATTTGAATTTTTTGTTAGTATCCTTGCAACCTCTTGCTGCTTAATATGGTAAATTGTGCGCTTATATTGGTCTTTGGACCTCTAGAAGTGAAGTTTTTTGTATACTTTTCATTTTAGTTTGTTAACGGATTGGGTAGTTTCCCTGTTCTACCAAAGTTTTTTTCCTTTTTTTTTTTTCTTTTTTTTTTATGTGATGTTTGCTGTGGTCAAAATTTTACGTTTTCTACTCACTCATTACATAGAAATAGTTTTAGAAACTTGACTTTCTTTTTGCTGTGTTACGGGCTGCTTTCTTAGCTTTAAGAAACGTGAGGGAGGGTTGTTGGAAGCGGCAAGTTCACTGACTGTGGAAAAGTAAATGAATTGGAAAGTTTCAGCTCCTTAAAAACAATTAATTTTAGAGCGTTAATTTTGACTTCTGCTAGAATTAAGTCAGTAGGCTAGGTGAGTTCTGTCTGATTACTTACTCTTTTCTTTTTTGGAAGTGAGAAAATTATTGTTTTTTTTATCTAAGTCGATAACCGTATTTAACAGTGAACTGTGTGTGGTCTCTCATTTAGATGAAAAAATTACACTTTGTTTTTCCCCTTTATACAAATATGTGGCTGGAATATGACAGCAGCTTGTTTAACGACATCGTGACTTTCTGTGAAATACTTTAATTCAGCTGTCATTTTCCAGAGCAGAATTGGTGCATACAATTATAATGGCTGATGTAAAAAGGACTGGAGGGAGTGGAAAGCGGAAAAATGTGCAGGTGGCCGTGCGAGTAAGGTTAGTTAAGGTTTTAAGCTTTGAATTTCTGCCGGTCATATCAGATGTAGTGTTTCTAACTACGAGCAAGTAATGGGATGTAATTTACTCATACAGTGAATTCTATATTTCTTCTCATTTAGGCCCATGAATGAAAGAGAGAAATTTGAGGGTTCTAGAGTAGCTGTAACAGCAAATACTGTTACAGGATATATTCATGTACGTGAAAGGAATTCGCGCAAAGATTTTGGACCATTTGATAAGGTGAACCAGATAATTTATGAGTTCTTACTCTCAATTTATTTGTTCATTCTTATGCCAATGTAATGAGAATTATTTATTTAATTGTAGGTTTATGATACCAGCTGCAGGCAACACGACATTTACACAGCGCTTGTGAAACCTTTAATACCTCAGCTTCTTCTCGGTTACAATGCCACAATTTTTGCGTATGTTGCCACGCATTCGTTTTAAATTTTCAGCCTTTATCTCTAATCCTCTCTCGCAGCTTTCTTCAGTTACGGTCAAACTGGTACAGGAAAAACTTTCACAATGGCGGGTGAGCCAGATCCAAGCCACAGCGGAGGTTGGCAAGACGACCCTGGTATGGGAATCATACCTCGAGCCTTGCAACAACTTTTCGAGGAACTTGAAGCCCAAGTATTTTTCTCACAAAATCTTAAGTCAGATCTTACCTTCAAGCAAGTGTTATATATAACCAACTCCTTTCCAGGAGGCTGAAGAATACTCAGTGCGTGCTTCTTACGTTGAACTGTACAATGAAGAGCTCTTCGATCTTTTGGCTAGGCCAGGGTCGGAAAACCAACGTCTACGGATTTTTGACGATAATACTCGCAAAGTATAGTTTCTGTTCAAATTGTTCCCGTCGTCACTCAATATCCTGTACTGCTTAAAATTCTTTTTCATAGAACTTGTAAATTTTCCAGGGTTCAGTTATAATCAGTGGCGTAGAAGACATATCAGTACAGAGTAGTGAAGATGTCTATGAAATCCTTCGGAAAGGAGCTGAAAAGCGTAAAACAGCAGCAACGCTAATGAATATGACTTCAAGGTTATTATTTTTATTTAGTCTAATTCCTAAACCTTTAGCTAAATTTGAATTATCAAAACTTGAATGAGGAGTAGTTAAATAGTGAATATGTTGTGGTGTAGTTTGAAACTTCACCTGAAGAATTAACAGTGAAAGATTTTATTGGGTATGTTATGGTATCATAGGTGCTACGCTGGTGGCAGCTACTATTATTTGTTAGGAGTTCCCTAGAATGGCATAACTCTCGCTCTTTAAAATAGGCAGTAGACTTATGACAGTAAATTTTTCTGGGGAAAATTTAAAGACTTCACATTTTCGAAAAATCAAAAAGTTTTTTTTACATGTTTTCCTTTTCGAGGCCTGCTACGCGCTACACCTTCTTTTAAAAAACTTGATTTTTTGGCAACACATTCTGCTTTTTCTGGGACTTCAACTAAATTAGTTTATTACTGTATTAGTAAAGAGACTTCTAGTCCTTATAACTAAGTCTTTTTAGTCGGTCACATTCAGTTTTCACTGTAACTGTTGTTACTCGAGAAGGAAAACTTCCCGGAGAAGACTTGATGAAAACTGGAAAGCTCCATCTAGTGGACCTGGCAGGATCAGAAAACATTGGTCGATCTGGTGCCATAGAACAGCGAGCCCGAGAGGCTGGAAACATTAACCAGTCGCTGCTTACTTTGGGAAGGGTGATTACTGCGTTGACATCGGGAGCTGCTCATGTGCCTTATAGAGAAAGCAAACTTACTCGGATTCTACAAGATTCTCTTGGTGGAAGGACTATTACTACAATAATAGCGACCTTGTCCCCGTCATCAACGAATACTGAGGTTTTTATTCTACCTTTTAGTTTTGGTAAAAATTACTTTGAGACCCAACATATATTCTTTATTAGATAAGTCTCGAGGTCAGTTTTCGCTGGTTTAATTTTCTTATTTTATTTTTATAGGAATCAATAAATACTTTGGAGTATGCTTCCAGAGCGAAGAACATTAAAAATCATCCAGAGGCAAATCAAACTTTGTCTCGTCGGGCTCTCCTAAAAGCTTATAACGACGAAGTGGAGCGGCTGAAGCGAGATCTTCAGGCTGCGCGAGAGAAGAACGGCGTTTTTATTGATAGGGATAACTTTGAGTACGTCTGTTAATATTGTGTCTTGACATTTTTCACTCTTAGCTTGTTAGCTGATGGTGATATTTTTTGAGGAAGATGCAGGAGGAGTTGAATGCACAAAGAGATCAAATTGAAGAGTTTACCGACAGAATCCAGGCGTATGTTTCGCAGATAGAAAAAGTAGATTTTACGCTTATTTTTAATCTGTCGTTCATTTTGAATACTTTTTCTGCTTCTAGTTGATGAATGATGTCGCTATCATGGATGAGCAATACAGTAGACTGTATGAACGCAGTTCAAAGCTTGAAGCAAAATTGAAAGCTCGCTTAAGCGAGATAGAGCAGTTGAACTTAGTAAGCAATTTTTTTTTTCTCTTCTTATTTTAGGCTTGATTTTAGTGCTTGTGTCTTTCTTTCAGAAGCTAGCTGAAACTGAGTCAAATCGCGACAAGTGGAAGCGTGCCGCTGAAGAGGTTCAAGAAGGTTTTTATGAGCTTCAGAAGCAACATTGTAATGTTAGTTTTCTTCCTTCAAACTTACGTAGTATTGTCTGTTTTTAGTATGTTTTCTACTGTTAGTGGTTTGTATTATATCAAGCATTGAGCCATTAGAAGTTTTCTTTAAGCTCCAATTCTTGGCTTTGTATTTCCAATATTTCTTCAGCTCACCCAGACCTCCTTGGAGTTATCGAGCGATCTTACTGAATGCCACAGAAAAATAGAGTACCTCACCAATATCTTGGCGAGAAATGATGCATGTTTGAGAAGTTTTGAAGAAAGGCACTTGGAGATGTCAGGAAGAATATCTCACAATACAGGAACTTGGAAGGAAGATGTGTCGACGGGTTCTGAAAAAATTGTAGATCAGTGTGGTTAGGATACTTTGATTTTTTTTTTAAAAATGTACTCTCCTCATTCGAGAAAAGCAGAGGAAGGATTGTCGTTGCGCTTTTGCGGTTGCTTATGTACAACAAGTTGTAGGTAATTTACGTAATGTAACCGAGAAACGTGTTTCTGAAATGAAAACGTTTCTACAAAAAATTAACGCGGATTTCGAACGATGGTGTTCTTCCCAAATTAGTGCAGTAGAGGATTCACGGAAAAAGCTGGTACAATTGACCAATGAGCAGTCGACATCAATGACTTCCATACTTGTACAGTTTGTTCAACTTTTTATTAATTCTCCTTACCCGTAAGCTTTGTCGATAGTATCCTGTGTATCATTGCACTTTCAGGATGCTGCTAACAGTATATTGTCGGAATTCTATGAGAAATTTGTTCATTGCTCAGAAAATTTAAAGATTTCGATATCAGCAGCGTCTGAGCAGCATTCTCAGTTAATAAATTCTTTTGCAGATTTCGTGAGTCTTTTATTTAAAGGATTTTTTTAATAAATAGTTTTTTTATTTTTTTTTCGCACTTATTAAAGTAATGGTTTTTTTCTTCTGGTAAAATTTCTTTTGTTTATCATTTCTTTGTTGGCATTTTATCCTACTTATTATTTTTCCTTTTAGGTCAAGCAACGTCAGATTGCTGAAATAGAAGCAGATAATAAGCGAAAGGAGTTGCTTGAAGAGCATGACAAATTAGTGGACAATTTTGAAGCTTATGTAATGTTGTTGTGGCTTTCTGTCTTTTACTTTTAAGTATGCTTGCACCCTGCTATCAACGCTTCTTAATCAAAATTTCACTGAAAAATAATTTTTTTTAAATTAAGCTGTTCTTTTAGGTCGTCAAATTGTTGAAAGACTTTGTCAGTAGTTCAAAAGATTTTAAACTGAAGTACACCGATGCTGAAGCTAGAAACTTATCCAGTTTTGAGAACGCAACGGCAGTAGTAAATAAGACTTTAACAGATGGGTCAGAGGCAGTCAATTCGTTACTTCTTCAGTCGAAGGAAGGTACCACTTATATTAGAGAACATGTAAGTTCTCTGATGGAGTCTGTAAATAAGGTAAGACCTGTTCATTTTCATAATCTGATTACTGTGGCACAAGTAACAGTTAATTTACCTCTTTACAGTGTTTTATTTGTAAAATTTTTTTCAGAAGATCTCAGAAGCATCGGTTAAATCGTCTTTATGGGCTAAAATTACGAAAGAGGAGGGCGAAGGATTTTCTAAAAAATTTGTCCCAGCGATATCTAAGGTAACAGTTCGCTGTTCTATTGGACCTGTACGGTTCCCCTGTAAGCACCCTTAAAGCTGTAACTTTAAAATGAAGGTGGTGTTAAGAAATCATAGGGTGAATTCTTTTGCTGGATCGTTTCTTTAATTCCACATTTAAGTTTTTTAGCAATCAGAGGAGTCTACCTCAAATTGTTCTGAGATGTGTGTGATTCTGGATGAACTAGCTTCATCAGTTGAAGGATCGTTACACGAAACTTCGGAAACAGCTTCTGCAGTTGTGGGTCCTTTAGCAAATCATTCTTTACGGTAATGTCGTATAAACTTCAGAATTTTGTTTGCATGTTGAAGTTCCAGGACATTTCGAACGAAAAGGCATTTTTGGAAGTCAATAATAAGATTGAAAGCTCTTCTTCGCTTGTAAAGTCTTTGGTCAGTGACGAAATCGAACGTCCGGTTTCAACTGGTTTGTTTATACGTTTTCTAAAGACTGTTCTCATACCTTCAGTATCTGAAACTCCAATTCTTCGCTTAAAGGTGCAACTCCGAAGCCAAAGCGGTACAGTATTCCAGCGGCAACGGTCGAGATCTGTGATGTTGGAGAGATGGTTTCTGCTTGGGAAAACGAGGATCCTCCTAGAAGGCAGAGCTTTTACCGGGTAAGTTGCAGTTTTTGACAGTGAAAGACACTGCGTTTATGGTTGACTATTAAATCGAGAAATTTCTGTTTGGTTTTTTTTAGTGAAAAGGAAAAACTCCTTTTCTAAGTTCTCAAAAAGTGTATTCTAGAGAAGAGAATCGATATTGGAAAACCCTTTTGTTGTTTTGTCACCTCAAACTTTGAAGGGGTCTTTGAAAGCGATTGCTGAGGAGGATTCTGAAGAATCTGAGAAGTCTTTGGTGAGATTTTAAGGTTTCATTGTTTCGTATTATGATATTGATTTCTGTTTGACTTTAGTTTCCTTCACTGGTATTTGCTTTATAAATCTTGCAGGAACCTCAGTTACCACATGACTTCCCAGCTGTTAGTTCTCGCCGACGTCGTGCTCTGGCAGATTATAACGCATAAACTAGCTACAAAGTAGCCAAAAACTCATGAAAGGTCTAACTGATCGAAAGCTCTTAGTGACCTTAGATGGGTGTTGATCATTTGCACAGTCGTTAATATTTTTGTTGAACAGTACGTTGAATTATCTTTGTAGATTTACAGTAGAAGTTAATGTTTTTCAGGTCGGACATTTGATGTGGGTGACGCGTCAAATATTTTTCTCTTCACAGATTTTATTGTTACTTTTTTTTTGGTTTTTATGTTGTACGTGTGTCACCTTTTTTCTTGCTAAATTTTGTTATTATTTTTGTGTATAATCAGTTATAGTTGTCACTGAGCCTTTCGGATTACTGTTGTATAAATCAGTGACGATAAGTTCACTTTTTTTAATAATAAACTTACTGTAGCTTGTTTAAGCACTTCATATAATGTTGGCTTTTTTGATCAGCTGGTTGTAATTTGTAGGACTCACTACGGAGATGGGATGTTTGCCATAAATTATGGATTAATAAACCTTTTTCAATTAGGTAATAACATTCACTGAAGCACTGCTCCCAAAACTCACTGTGATTCACTTGAACGTACTTAGGTGATTGTCTTGTCATAAAGGTCTCTCGTTCTCACGGAACCTTACAGGAAAGGAACGGCAAATAAGACTTTTACAGTCTCAAACGTCTAGAGTTGGGTAGAGGGACCTTTCTAACTTTCAAAGTTTGAGGCTTAAAAAGTTCTCTTTTTGTCTACAAATATAATTTCCTCAACGTTGTTTTTTGGACGCTGAATTTATTCCATTCAAAAGGAGAGGGTGCATTTATCAGAGAATCCAGAGGCAGTTAGGATATTTGTTTCACGGCAGAAATCTTCCCTCACTCCCTACTTCGCCTTTTCCACCTTCGTATTCGGGAGAGGCACATACCATCCTTCCAAGGTGAAGACAGAATCGATTAGATGGGCATTTTGATTCTGTTTTTGCTAAAATTTTTTTGGTTTGTCAATTATTCCTCATTGTTGAAGAAGACCCATCTGTGCAGATGTATTTGCTAAAAGCGACTTTTTAGCAGTCACTACGGCTCTTTTTATTGGCGATTTATCGCCATTCCACCATTAACGTCAACATCAGGTTCAAGTATTCAAGTAATTGAATATTTGGGCAGATAACTGAAACTTTTCCAAAGGCGGCTGTGGTGAGTCAGTTCAAGAAGTACTTAAGAGTAACAGTGAGGACGGTAACGACCGCACAATTTTGACAGGAAACATAGGGCGAACATTTAATTCAATCTATAACATTTAAAGCTATGACAAGCAAATTTTAAAAAAGCACTTGAATGGATAAGACAAAAGCTAACACACTAGTTTTCTTCTGCCACTGTATATGGAAAGAAAATTTCATTTTTTTTTAAGGTCAACAAATACGAGTACTAATGGGAATCCATTGCAATATTTAGGCTGGCAAAATATGAATCGCGTATTTTAGTTTCCTTTATGACTTGCCTTTTTCTGTATTATTTATCTTTTTTTTCGTTTGCTTTAATTCATATTTTATGTACAGCCGTAACAGCACCACATAAAATTATTTTTAACAAAAGGGGTCAAAAAAATAAATCAAGTTAAGCTAAAAAAAGAAAGAGCTCGTTGTATTTGCCCTAAACATCGTGTTAGTAGTATATAAACTGTTTTTCATTTAAGGAGAAAAAAAAAAGAGGAAGAAAAGTTACAGGCAAATAGATTTTTGCACTTATTTGGTAGATCAGCAGTATCACCCGATCAGCGATCACTGAGTAAGCAGCAATGAATGCGCAGTTTTTTCACAGCATACTCTATAAACCGTCATTCTTATCGAACCGGCAACGATGATTTCTTGCAACATTTTGGCCATTAAAGCAAAATGGTTTAAATGAGTCAGATTGGTTAGGGCAAAACTGTGATTACGGGAGGAATAATCAATGTTTATTGTCAAAAATTTGACTGTGCTTTGTAAAATTTGTTTTTAAATAGCATTCATTTTTGAGCACCAATCATTGTTACCGGATTTGTATTATTGCGCTTGAGGTTGTTGAGACAGCAGGATGACAGATGGTTATAACGCCAACTTCAGACCTCTGAAGTACAACGATATGCTCATGAGCAGTAAGAACTGATTACTGACTTTATTTGTCTGATCTTTTTTTTTCTACCGACCAAACTTCAGGAATCGGAAATGAGACTACCTCTGCCAAATAAATACACTGATAGAAATGACACATATACATATGCACAGACAGCAGATATTTAGTTGTCCACATATCACTGAAACAAAAGTAGCCGAGTGTAATGGACTTTTGTCTATCAAAATATAAAGTTTTATTAATTTCTGTATCATAAAATAATTGCGAAATAAAATAAAGAACGAAGGGCAAAAAACAGTCTAAACGTGATAAGTTTTTTTTAAAACTTTCGGGCTCATGGTCCTCTGCAATGGCTACATTATTTAAGTAAAAGTAAAGTTGAAATATGAAAAAACAAAAAGTAAAAAAAAAAAACTGTGTGGTGTAAGAAATTTTTCTTTTGGCTTAAAACAATAAAAAAGGAATTCTCGAATGATCAACAACAATATATATTTCTATGAAAATTGGTAAATGAACACATTTGTAAATGTGCCTTTATTCTGATGTACAATTTGTGTAAAAACGTTGCAATTGAGCACAAAAAAAACTTTTTATTTTTTTATTTTGAGTTTTCTTCAAAAAAAAAAAAAAAAACGTAAATAAATAAACAAATTTTTGAACAACAAAAGCTTCTTTTCTTCTCCTTCTATTCTTCTTATTGTCATTCTTTATTTCCAAAACATTCAATCTAAAAGTGTGTTCAAAAATGATAATCCGAATTAAATTTTTGCAGTTTCCCAAAAGCAGCTAGCTATAAATGTGTGTGTGTTTTTTTGCAGTCAGTTAAATCCTAACCACTAGAACTAGCTTTTTGGAGTTCAACAGCACTAATAAACAAAATATATCAATCCTTCTTCCATACAGTTTCCTTCTCCCATCCATCAAATATCACTTTACCTCACCTTATACAATCACTTCCCTCTCTCCACCC